>JAQZBX010032508.1:0-25779 GCA_029593785.1 Cabassous unicinctus
AAAAACAGAAAAAGCCCTACCCACAATAGGTTTACAGCTACAGGAATGGGTTAGCTTTAAGAACATGATTTTTCTGGGGGCCATATAGCTTCATACCATCACATAACACTACACAGCTCTGAGAATGAACCATAACTATACGCAGCAAAATCAAGGGACTGCACAAATAATGTAGAGAAGCAAGACACAGGAGTCCCTTCTTCATGATTCCATGTAGGTAAAATTCAAAAACAAGCAAAACTAGTATAAGGAGTTAGAAGTTAGGATGGTGGTTAACCTGACAGGGGGGCCGGGGGCGGGGTGACTAGAGAGGGGTTTGAGGGGGTTTCTGGGGGTGCTGGCGATGGTCTGTTATGTGATCTGGGTTCTGGTTACACAGGTGTGTTCTGTTTGTGAAAATTCATTAAACTGTACATTTATGGTTTGTGCACTTGGTGGTATGTGTGTGGTACTTCAGTGGAAAGTTTAAAAAATAAAAAGGATAAATCTCAAAAAACAATTACAACAACTTATCAGGGCCTTTCTGGGAACTAAAACTCTACTCGATTGATATGGTCTTTGCTTATGAATGTCAAGCTGTCTGAATCGATTCGTTGTTTATGTTTGTCTTTTTTTGTTTTGTTTTCCGGTTAGGTTTTCAGTTGGGTCCGAATTGCTCCTGAAGGTGTGTCTCTATTGCCACCAGGTGGCCATCACTGTGATTGCAGTGGTAGATGAACTCCACTGACTGCCTCATCCATGCCTCAGTGAACCTCAGAGAAAGGTCTTTGAAAGCCTCTGAATCAAATCTTCTAATTTCAAGTGCTTTATACACCCAGAAATTTTCTGGCCCTTACTTGAACATCTCCCTGATGGAGACGTCACTTCTTAACTAGGCAGCCAAGTCCGTTGTTGGACATCTCTCACCATGAGTAAATTATTCATTATATAAAGTAAAAATTTGCCACTTTGAACTGTCTACCTACTGGTCCTAGTTCTGCCCCTGGGGCTGTGCAAACAACCGCATCTGTTTCCTACAAATGGCTCTTTCAGATTTTGGGAGGGCAGCGCTCAGACCCTCTGTGGTTTCTTCTGGCTAAATGTCCACAGTTTCCACAAACATCTTTCCTGTGGCCTGGTTTCAAGGTGGCCTGCCCCCCTGGCTGCTGACCTCTCATTTGTGGCCCTCTTCAGGTGTGGCCCTCAGAAATGACCTTCTAGATTTGTCTTGGCACTTCTGCTGCCGTTGTAACTGTATTGTTCATCTCACTTAGCCCTACCTCTCCTGCTGCTTGCAACCAACCTGGGCTCTAGAAGCTCCTGGAAGAGCCCATTGTAGCAAACAGTATTTGTCTTTAGAACAGAAGCAGAATGAAAATCCAGTACCTCTTAGATTTGGCGTGTAGGTTCAGGATCATTGCTTGGGGTCCTGGGGCCATAGGAGGTAGAAGTGCTGAGGAGGAAAATCCTAGCTGGCCATGTGTCAAGTGAAGTGTGGGAGGCTACGGGGAAAATCTGACATTGCTGAAAACAAATGCTCCTAGAACCCAGAATATGCTCCAGCTAGAACTGTGGTGCCCTGGGCCTGTCAGAATCCCACGAGAGGCAGTGCTGTGTTCCCCTCCAGGATCTTCCCCCGAAGCTAGGGCAAGTGGGTCTTTATTCTTCCACCTGGGACTGAGCTGCGACTTGCAGACATTTTACCCACCAGGAGTTCCACACGCTGTTATTCGGACAAATTTAAGCTGAAGCATGTTCCTGAATGCCTTGGGGAGCTCATGCTTCTCACTACAGCCCTTATTCTGTCAGCAAAAGCTGCATCAAGTGGTGGCTCTCTAAGGTCACAGGGCAGGAGAAACTGAGCAGAATTTGTCACATGGCCCCCAGGGTGCAGAACCTGCCTCCTAGGAGAACGATGGGAAACAAGTGTTTTTAAGCACCTTGCCTGGCCCAGGCTCTGCGCTAGGCTCAGGAGACATAACCACGTACCAGACAGTCCCAGTCAGGCCTTGCAGACCTTGAGGCCTGAGGCAGTGGTCCTCAGACTTGTATGAGCATTGTTTAAAGGCACAGATTTGTGGGCTCTGTCCTTCAGGGTTAGAATCACAGCACGTGGGGCAGGGCCTGGGAATCTGTGCGTGCATCATCCCCCTGGGTGACTGTGATGCAGGTGACCAGGTGAACACACGTTGAGAAATACTGGCCTTGGCCTCACAGCTCAACGAGTAGTCTGTGAACACTTCCTCCCCCACCTCAGAAAAGCACCTGCTTGTTAGAAATGCAGAATCTTGGGCTCTACCCCAGACTCCATTGAATCAGAATGGGCATTTTAACAAGAGTCTCAGGTGATTTGTGTGCACATTAAACTTGAGAAGCTCTGCCAAGTGCCAGGGAGTCTTGCTTTTTACCCTACTTCTGTATCATTTTGATAAGAGAATGTGTTCATGTATTAATTGGTAGTTAAAAATAGATTAACTAAAAGCTTAGCACAAATCAGGAAAAACTTGTACACGAATATTCATAGCAGTTCTATTCATAATAATCCCAAACTGGAAACAACCCAAATGTCCATCAACAGGTGACTGGATAAACAATTTCTGGTATATTCACAAAATGGAATGCTTTTGTGAGCAATAAAATGGAACAAATTACTGATACATGCAACAATGTGGATTAATAGCAAGTGCATTATACCAAGTGGAAGAAGCCAGATCCAAAAGGCTAATGCTATGAGTCCATTTATATGACATTTTAGAAAAGGCAAAGATAAAGGCATAGAAAACAGATTAATTTGCATTTCTAATAAATTATTGTGTTGCTAAAAAAAAAAATACAGATTAGTGGTTGCCAGGTGCTGGTGATTGGGGGACCGGATTGATTGATGGCAAAAAGGCATAAAAGAATTTTTTTGGAGCAAGGGAAACATTCAATATCATGATTGTGGTATTTACTAAACTGTTGTCATTGAACTATATACTTAAAATGGGTAAATTTTATTGTATGTAAATTACACCAAAATAAAGATGATCCAAACCAAACAAAGCAAAACAAAAAAAAACCAAAAAGGTCATCAAGTTCTTTGGACATTTTTTCCCCCATATTGCTTTGGTGGAGCTTCCCCTCCTTTGCCTTGCCCTGGCCAGGTCTTGTACCTTCCACACATCCACCCGAGAATGAAAACCGGGACCTCCAGGCCTGCAGGGGGCGCTGGTCCCCGTGGTGAGGCACTCTAGGCAGGGCACTTGGAGAACTCTTCATTTTGAGCCATAGGCACCATATGGTGATGAGAGTTAAGAGCTTTTCTCTGTGGCTGACTGCTTGGTCTCTTTCTAGTCCCATGACTTTCTGTCTGTGTGTTGGGCAAATTACTTTAACCTCTCTACACCTCAGTTTCTTTGTTTAAAATGGGGAAAGGAGAAGTATTTACCTCAAAGAGTTGTGTGAGAATTTTAAAAAGTTATTTTATAGAAAGGATTTAGAGCAGTGCCCAGCACACAGTAGGCCCTAAGCTAGGGTTACCTATTATCTTTATTTAATATGTAAATATCAACCATGCCAGTTTTTCACTTTGCCGTGTCCATCACTCATATGGACTTGTTACCATAAGTCCCCTAACTAGCCTCTCATTTCTTCATCTTTCGTGACAGGTCAATTCCGGGAGCAGCCTCTGTTCCCATTCCAGCTGTCTGCACTGTTGGAGGGTCCTTGGGGAATGGTGATGTGAGAGATGGGTACTGGAGATGGAGCAGAAAGAGCTGGAAGATTGGGGTTGGGCCTGGGTCTGGGAGAGTTTCACTCTGTGGTCAAGGAGAGGCTCAAGTCCCCTTCCCCAGGAACCTTTCTTGAGCGCTCTGGCTCCGGCTGGCCCCTGGCGGGTTGGGGCTCTGGCCCCAGCTGGTCCCCAGTAGTTTGGGGCTCTGGCCCTGGCTAACCCCCGGCAGGTTGGGGCTCTGGCCCTGGCTAACCCCTGGCAGGTTGGGGCTCTGGTCGCTTAATCTCCAGGAGCCCCTGTCTCCACCTCTGAAATATCAGGTGAGATGGCTTGTGAGGTTCTTGGTGCTTGTCTTAGTTTGGGTTCCTCTGGAAGCAGGCCCTGAGACAAGAGTCAGTGCAAGTCGTTTGTTTGGGAGGTGATTCCAGAAAATGCCAGTGGGAAAGAGGGGATCCATATCCCAGGATACAGGGAAGGCAAGGAAGCTAGTAAAGTATGCTTTATTGAGCTGATTACACCTGTGGGCAGCTGGCGCTTAATTGCCCCAGGGAAGTCTGGGAGACAGTGTAGCACTCTCTCAGACATAGGGAAGAGTACCTTTTCCCACCCAAGCGGGGGTGAGGAAGCTGGGGCATTTATCTACCAACTTACCAGATGCATTAACTCTCTGGCAATTCCAGCTGGCCTCCGTGGCTGAATGTTCTCCCACAACCAGAAATCAAGCCCTCAGGCAGAGAGGCCCAGGTGTTCACAGCAAGCAAGTGGACTTTGGCACGGAGAGGTGAGTGCTGAGAGCACGGCGCATCTGCTACAGGCATATCAGCTTGCCTCCCCTTGCAGTTTCGTTTTGATGGCATTTTCCCTTGATAAGAATGAGTTAATCTATGACTTCTTGGGAACTGACCCTGGCCACTTTTGTCATGCAACACACTCCAGCTCCTACCCTGTCATCTTCCCAGCTTTTGCCAGCCCCTGCTTGGCATACCAGCCTGTGTGGTTGTTGCTCTGCCCTTCCCACAAAGATTTAATAATAAAACCAACAGAAAATAATTACACCAGCCTCAGACTGCAGATTAGCACATGAGTGCCTGTTTACCACATGAAAGGCCTTCTGATGCTGCTGGAGAAAAACACCCATGGGAGCTCGGGAGCAGACGCCTTTCAGCTCTGAGACCTGCCTGGCACATGTTAGGAGGTGGGCCCTGGGCATGGCCCTGTGGCTCACTCCTGGTGTGGGGTCATGGGCTGTTCCAACAGTGAGTGTCTCAGTCGTCTATTCCACCAATGTTTTTGAAGCAGTGAAAGGGGAGGGCGGAAGGCTTTGGAATTATGCAACATTACAGCTTTCCAGCAGTGCGACAAATCATCTCTTGTCTCTGAGTTTCATTCTTCATCTGTGAAATGGACATAATAAAAGGATAAGCCTCAGAGATGAGGTAAGAAGTAACTAAGCTGATGCATCTTCAGTGTCTGGCATGGTGTAGACCAGGGATTGGCAAATGTTTTCTGTTAAGGGCCAGACAGTAAATCTTTTAGGTTTTGTGGGTCATAGAGCTCTGTTACACTGTTCAACCCTCCCATTATAGTGCAAAATCTGCAAAGACAATATGCCAATGCTGCCCTCTGGAGTAGGGGATAGGTGGAATGGGGGAGATTGTATTTCTCTCTCCCCGAGGGAAGAAAGGTTTCTTACTCATCTTCCTGTTCTCCATTTGACCCAGCATAGGGTTGGCACATAGTAGGTGTTTGTTGAAGGAAGAAAAGCAATTTATGACATAGGGAAGAGAATGGTCTTTGGAGTCAAACAGCTCTGGGTCTGTCCAAATCAACTTATTCTCTATGTGACCTTGGCTAGGACCCTTCCCTCTTTGAGCCTCTTCACCTGTAAAGCCGACATAATAATGTTACCTACACACAAGGTGGTCTTAAGTATTAATTGAGATCATGGGTATAAAGTGTGGATGCTCAAGAAGTATTTTCTAAAAAGAAAGCTTGAATAAAGGCCCTACTCCAGGATTTTAAATCCACGGCTGCCTCAATCTTTAGTCCCCCTCTGGGTTGAGGGTCATTTCTTATTTTCTTCAGTCTCCACTAATGGCCTTCTGTGACCCCTCTTGGGCTCTGGGAGCTGGTGGGTGAGGATACCAGGCGAGGGGCATGGTTATCTGTAAAGAGGGTGAGGGGAGAGAACACTGCCTGTTCTGAATTCAGGGCCAGGCTGGCAGTAGCTGCAGACAATCGGTCTTTGCCCCAAGGGCTCAGTGTCAGCTGTAAAGAATTAATGGCCAGGAAAGATGCCTGCCAATTATTTTTCCACTCAAGGTACAGAGATTTTGGAAACACAGCTGAGCCCATTTCAGATCCAGGCCTTGCAGCGATGGTTGGCAATTACCCTTCCTGCAGACTTCTCTCCTGGGAAAGCACTGAGAGTCAGGGGTCTCTCCTTCAAGGGTATGCTCAGACTTACAAGTGGGTGCGGAACATTCCATGTTTCCACAGAGAGGAGGGTAAGGAAAGGAAGGACACATATCTTTTGGCTTGGGTTCTCCTAGAATCAGGCCCTGAGACAAGGATTCAAGTGCTTGATATTTATTTGGGAGGTGATCCCAGGAAACACCAGCAGAAGGGTGGGGAAGTGAGACAGGGAAGGAGCTACAGATGTATGATCAAGCTAGTTGCCATCCTGGGTGACTGGAACTTAATGCCACCTGGGGACTCTGGGAAATGGTATAATTCATAACCTCAAATTATCCCACTGAGGGGCGAGGGAGGTGGGGTATTTATATCCCCACTCTCATGGATCACTGGTGAGGACTGCTCGAGGGCTGTTAATTTCCCAGCACATCTAGTCTATTTAACTTAGGGGCCAAAAAAGCCCTCAGGCAGGAAGTGCAGGCATTAGTAGCTGGTGTGCCCTGAAATGGTAAGGAGGAGGGTATTCAGGCTGGGCCCCCATAGGGTCTGGGGGGCACATATTGAAGATCTACTCTAGTCTAGGCTTATGTCCTGCATATTTAATCCTCACACACATCCAAGGCTAAGATAACCTCCTCCTCTCCAAACCTACCCCTTGGGGCCAGGAATAGGGTGAAGAGAGTGAGGTCCCTTGCCCCAGGTGCAAAACTTAAGGGAACACCCAAAACTACAGTGACGAGGATAAATAATAGTTTAATGCAATATTACAAAAGTAGAAATGAATGAAAAAATCCACAAGGAACAAAATAGCAGCACTTTTATTAAAGACAGGAGCAGTAACAGTGCCATGCCAAGCCATAGCGAAGCTTGAGTCAAAAGGAAAAATCAGCAGTACTGATCTGGTTCATCATGGATTTTTTTTTTTCCGCATTCATTTTTATTTAAAATAACATTGTATGAAAACATTATCTTGATTCCCGAGTTTTTCGGCACCTCTTTAAATTTGGCCCCTGTGGCAAGTGCCTCACTTGCCTCACCCTGGTCCTTTAACCTGCTACTCCTTCCACAGTCTTCCCCAACTTAGTGGATGGCACTCAGTCCACTCAGCTTCTCAAGACGAAATCTGGGGTCCCCTCTGCCTCCTCTCCTTCCCTCACCACTCTCCATCACTCCACTTCCAAACATCTCCCAAATCTGTCCTCTCCTCTCCATCTCCAATGCTATTACCAGAGTCCAGTCCACACTGACTCCTCAGTGATTTCCTGCTCACAGTCTCCCTTTGGCAGACAGGAAGGGCCTCTTGGATTTTCCTGCAAGCTCTGATGTGTCTGCTCACATCAGCACTTTGGTAGATATGATAGCAGCTGTTCCTTTGATCCTCTACTCCCTTCACATCCCCAAGTCATCCCACATCCACAGAAGCTCTCAGATATATATCTGTTGGCAAGCAAAAGTGGGGAGTGAGTTCTCTGCCTGATGTGCTCAAATGACCAATTCCTGAGACACCGGGTTTTCAAAGAGAGAAAAAGTGTATTGCTAAGCATGAATCAGGAGATCAGATGGCCTTTCAGCCCAAAATCTGTCTTCTGAGTCTAAGGAATTTAGGGTTTTTATGGATTTACACAAGGAAAGGTGGAGTTGTTACCATTTCAATAGCAAATATAAACTAAGTTAAAATAACCATCACAATAGTAAGTATAAACAAGGGCTGGGACTAGTTAAGGGAGTTATAGTGATTTCAGGTACTAACTTTTGGCTATTATATAATATACCAGAAAGTAAGAGAAAGCATCTATATAATGATTCAGTAATCATAATCATTTGTTAATTCTTAACTCCCGGTTACAAAACCTTTTATTCTCATAATATGAATAGAGACTCTGTTTTCTTGACTAAACCCTGATGCATACCTGATGGAAGCTTTTTGTGGATCCCAGAAAAGATCATGTTCTTAAAGCTAATCCATTCCTGTGGGTGTGGGACCCTTTGCTTGGATTGGATTCATTAAGGTGTGACCCAGGGTAGGTCTTGGTCCTCTTGTTGGAGTCCTTTATTTTATTTTATTTTTTATTTTTTTGTAATTTAATTTTTTAAAATGTTATACAAAAAATATTGGAATTACCATACGCTCCACCTCTACCTCCCACAACCTCCCACATAAACATCCTTCATTAGTGTGACACATTAATTGCAATTGATAAACACCTCCTGGGGCTTTGCTATTAAGCATGGACCATACTTCATGGAGTCCTTTAGAAACATGCAGAGACACAGAGAAAAAGCAACAGAGACAGAGAATCCCCAAGAGGCCGAGAGAGAGGTCCCAGAGGCCAGAGGCTGGAGTCAGCAGAGCACAGAGGCACAGAAAGAGTCCCCCAAGAGGCTGAAAGAGATGAGGCCTAGAGGAGAGGGGAGAGGTGTCATATGCCTGATCGCCCACAGCTGAGCTTGGGGTGGGGTGGGGGCCAAGTAAGCCTGGAGTAGAAGGCAGAGACCCAGACTGGAGAGCTGCCATTGTGTCTTGCCACATGGCAGGGGTCCAGGATCTGCCAGAAGCTGACCTTTGGTGAGAAGGCATCTCTGATGATGCCTTGATTTGGACATTTTCACAGCCTCAGAACTGTAAGCTTTTAACCTAATAAATTCCCATTATAGAATCCAATCCATTTCTGGTATATTGCTTCCTATTGAGAGTTTAGTTGTTTTAGTTTTAGTTTTAGCAAACTAAGACAATACCCCAGGCCTGCTGCCATTTCTTTACTTCCCTGGTTGCTCCATGGGGATTTGGGGGCACCCTGAGGCACAGTTTCCCCTTAGAACTTCAATGAGGCAAAACCCCTTCTGAGTTTTCCTTATCCTCACTTACTGCTTCAGAGTTCTCCCAAGATGGCTGCTAACTGGATGATCTAAGACAGTAAGGTTTTATTTTATGACTGTTGGGGTATGAATTGTGTCCCCAATAAAAGGCTCGTTCAGGTCCCCACCCCTGGTCCTGTGGGTGTGAACCCATTTGTAAATAGGATCTTTGAAAATGTTATTAGTAAAGGTGTGCCCAAACTGAACGGGGGCGGGGGGGGGGGGCTCAATCCAATATGGCTGGAGTACTTATAAGCAAAGGAAATTGGACACAGAAAGAGAAGCCTTGGGAGAAGCCAGAAGGTGGAAGTCAACAGAACCCAGAAGAGAAAGGAGAAGATGCTGCCATGTGCATTGCAATGTGACCGAAAAGCCAAAGAACCCCAAAGATTGCCAGCCAGCCAGAAAATTCTGACCCCAGGCGGGAGCAAGCCTTCTAGCCTCTGAAACCATGAGCCAATGTTTCCATTGTTTAAGCCAACCCATTGTATGGTATTTGTTTTAGCAGCTGGGAAACTAAAACAATGACCTAGTTTTGGAAGTCACATTGTGTCATATGTTCAGTATCTCACTGGTTACACAGATGAGCCATATTCAATATGGGAGAGGGCTACACAAGAATCCCAGGAGCTGGAGATCACCGGGGGCCACCTGGCTACCAAGGTGCTTCCTTATTAACACATCAAATGATAAGATCTTGTGCTGGGTTTAAAACTGCTGTCATTTGGAAGTAGTGATGAACATAAATGATATTTTGAGATACTGGCAACAACTGTAATATGAATGAAAATATCTGGGACTTCTGTTGGTGACAAAGTCACAGGTACTGGTGATCTGTTGCTCACATTCAGATTTGAAGGGAATGCTAAATTTCAGTTAGAAGTAGGTAAAAATAGAGATGGAATTTCTTTTTACCCATGGACCCCCTGAATTTTATCCACGGACCTCAGTTAAAAACCTCTGCTCTAATGGACACACCTGGTGGTAAATAAGCCTGGGCTTTAGAATCAGGCCTGGGTTTGAATCTCAAGCCTGCAATTAACTTATCTGAACAAGTCTTCGTTTCTGCGGTCTCTAAAATGGGAATCTCAGCTTCATGGGGTTGTTGTGGAAATTAAATAAAAGGATGTGTTTAAAGTGCTTTAAGAGGGGCCTGGCATCCAGCAGTGTGTGACTTTACTTTAAAATACTCACCCTCACAAGTGTCTGCAGAAGAAAAAACAAAACAAAACAAACAAAAAAGTGTCTACGGAGATCTCTGGATTTGAGTGGCTGAGGTAGCGACAGATCTTACCCTAGATGGCACTCCTGGTTCATCTTTGTTTTTAGTTTCAGGCTGGATGAATGCTATGTGTACACCAGGCAGAATAGAATCATGACTCACTTTTCACAAATTGTGTAGTGCATTTCTCATTCTTTCATGCTTGATTTTCCACCACGTTTCAAACTGTTAACAAAATGTTTTCCCCCCTTCCTCTGGGACACTGGACTCCTCTCCTGTGGGGAGGGGGTGCCGTGTTTGCCCCCCTTCTTCCTTTCTTGCTTCCCACGGCACAGCAAGAGACTATGAACCACATTTTCTCCCCTCCTCAGCCTGGAAGCTTCATTATTCCCCACACAGGACCATTTTTCCAGCTCATTAGAACCTGGAGCTAAGATAAAGGAGGGCAGAGCCATTAGGCAGTAATTTATATGTAAATGTGGAAGTTTCAAAGAAAAAGAGTTCGCTGCTGTTCCTTAGGAAACTTGCAAGCTGGGACGCTTCTGGAAAGCATCAGCGTCTCCAGCCTTGTAGACACAGGCTCTGTAATCCCCACGGCTTGGCCCACCCATGTCTCCTCGTTTTTACACATGAGGAGACAGAGGACCAAGGCTACACAGCGAATAAGTTGCAGGGCCAGGATTTAGAGGCTGTAGGTGAACCCCAAAGTCAGTGCTTGGTCACTTTATGGGATGCCTCAAAGGCGAGGGACCCCTCTGACGAGCCCACAGCCTCACACTCCCTTCTCCTTCCTTCAATTTCTCTGTTCAGGCTCATTTTCTGGGTTGGGAGTTTGGAGCTGAGGGGAGAGGTGTATAGGGCAATTGTAATAAATACTTAAACAGTTGTGCCCAGTGCCGTGCCCTGTATGTGTGGAGGGCAGTTATGAGTGAAGGAACCCTTTGGTCTTGGCCCCGAGCCCAATGTTAAGGTGTCAGGAGTTAAAATGGAGGTTACTACCAAGACCAGAGTTGAACCTTCTTCCTAGAGCTAAAGAAAAGCCGACTTCATTCCTGCGTTAGTTTCCTGTGGCTGTTGGAACAAATTACCACAAACTTGGTGGCTTAAGACAACAGGAATTGATTTCCTCACAGGCCTGGAGACCAGAAGCCTGAATCAAGGTGTCAGCAGGACCACGCTTCCTTTGAAGGCCCTAGTGGGTAATCCTTCCTTGCCTCTTCCAGGTTCTGGTCGCTCCAGCTGTTCCCGGTTTGTGGCAGCATCTCTCCAATCGCTGCCTTCCTCTTCACATGGCCTTTCCCCCCATGCTTCTCTTTTCTGTCTGTTATAAGGACACTCGTCATTGGATTTAAGGCCTACCCTAATCCAGGATGATCTCATCTTGATATCCTTACCTTAAAAACATCTGCAGGGAAGCAGATGTGGCTCAAGCAATTGAGCGTCTGCTTCCCACATGGGAAGTTCCAGGTTCGATCCTGGTGCCTCTTAAAAACAAAAGCAAAACAACAAGCAAACAAATGAAACAACCAACTCATGGGAGCCGATGTAGCTCAGAGTGCCAGCTTCCCACATACAAGGCCCCGGGTTCAATCCCCAGCCTCAGTACCTAAAAAAAACACACACAAAAAAACAAAATCTGCAAAGACCCTTATTCAAAATCAGGTCACGTTCTGAGATTCTGGGTGAATGTATGTGGATGTATATTTTGCTGGTCCATTATTCAACCCATGATCATCTCCCAATCCAGGCTTTTGTTCTCAGTGGTCAGTAAACATCTAACTAGCCCATTGCCCTGATTTCATGAGAACAACAGTCAGAGGGTTGAGTGACAGATGTCGGCTTTTGCCGCAGGGGAAGCAGAGCCAGCCCTCTTGCTTCTTCAGCCACCTGGAAGGTAGACTTTTTCCTAAGGAGGGAAAGACACCTTAACCCCTGACAAATATGTTCCAGCTCTTCAATCTGTGCTATACACTAGTTCATTGCCCCTCGCCCTTCACCCTGACCCATAGCAATTATTCTCCCTTCTTAGGTATGGGTGAAATCAGAAGCAAGGGGATGAAGGGAACATGTGTTGGGGGAGGCTGAACATATCATTAAACCAGTATGTCACGTTTCAGCATTGGATCTTAGTCTTAAGAGCAATGAAAAACCTTCAAAGAGTTTTAAGTAGGGAAGTGATGTGGTCAGATTTGTGGTTTAGAAAGATCTCTCTGGCATCTATGGAGGATGAGTGGGCAGTGGGCAAGGTTGGAGGTAGAAATTAGCAGGTTGCTTCCATCATTTAGAAGACAGAGAATAGTGCCTGAACCAAGGTAGTGGTAGTAGAGGGGCATTCAAGAGAATGGATTTGCTAGACATGTTGGAGATAGAATTGAAAGCACTTGGATGTGGGGGTGAAAGAGAGAGTGTATGAATGATGGTACTCAAGCTTATGCCCTGAGCAGCTGGGTGGATGGTAGTATCTGCCATTTTCTGAGATGGGACTGCAGGAGGAGAAGCAGTGGGTTTTGGGGGGAAGATGATGAGGTTAGTTTTGACCATGCTAAGTCTGTTGTTGTGGGACATCCAGATAGAGATGCCTGGGTGAACCAATATATATTTAGATAACTGAAGCTCAAGCAAGCAGTTGGGAGACATTAGCATATAGATGGTCATTTAATTGAGAAAAGGAAGGTCTGAAGACAAAACCCAGAGGAACACCAACATTTCAAGTGTGGGAAGAGTTGACCGAGAAGTGATGGCCAAAGAGGCAGAAGTGGTGAGCAAGGTGTCATGGAAGTCGGTGGAAGAGAGAGTGTCCAGGAGGCAGGTCAAGGATGCAGAGGTCTACGAGGTGAAATGCTGGGAAAAGGTGTGAGATGAGGACCTGGCATGAGTAGGGGTTGGAGTGGGTTAGGAAAGGAATGGCAGGGGAGGATGTAGAAACCAGGTAGACAACTCCTTTCCTTCCTCCCTCCCTCTCTCCCTTCCTTTCTCCCTTACTTCCAACTAAAAGAAGGAAGTAAGAGTCCCCTGGAATCCTGGCACTCCGAGGTAACCATTATTAACATTTAGGTGCCCATCCCGTGCATCTCGTTATGTACCACACACTATGTACACATAGAAATTTAACTTACATGGAATAATATACATACTGTTTTTATCATGCAGCTCCCACTCTACCGTAACTCCACATCAGTATTCCACCCCTTTTCTGAACCTTTCCCCATAAATTGTGTTAACAATCTAATATATGTTTTTCCATTTTTTTCTCCTTACATATATGATCATATACAGGTTATGTGTGTGTGTAGTTGTTTTATAAAAAGAGGATCAGATTATCAGATTACTGACATTTTTCCATATCCTGCTTTTCTCCCTCAACAATCTTCAGTGCAATTCCTCTAAGCCATCTGGAGGAGCTCCTTTAAATGGCTGTGTCCACGGCATGGATGTGCCACACTTTACTCAGGCAAACCCTTACTGATGGCCATTGGCTTTGCTTCCAGTCCTTTGGTCACTATGGACTTTGTTGAAATAAACATTCTTTTACATGTGCTTTTATAGATTAGTACTTTTTATTTATTATTTTTTCTTTTTTCTTTCATCATCTTTCTAGTGCTTTTTATTTTTATGGAATAGATTCCCAGGAGTGTGATTTCTGGGTTTAAGAATATATGCATTTTCCCCCTAAAATTTTAGTATAGAAACTTTCAAATATATGGATAAATTGAAAGATCTGTGCATTAAACACCCATAGACACATCAATTATATTTATAACTAACCATTTGCTGTATTTATTTTGTCATGTATCTATCATCTATTCATTCATGTTTCAATTAGCAATGCTTTTTCTGTTTTGGGTACATTTCAGAGAAAGTTGTAGGCATCAGTATGCTTTGCCTCTGAACACTTTAGTATGCATATTTGTTTACATGTTTTTTTTTTCAGATATAATTTATATAAAATGAATTGCACAAATCATAAGTGTACCTTTTCATGAGTGCTGACAAATACATACACCTATGTATCCCAAATCCCAATTAAATGATAGAACCTTGTCATCAACTCCAGAAATTTCCTTCATGCCTCTTCCCAATCAATCTCCACCCCACTCCTCAGAAACAACTACTGTTCTGATTTTTTTCATGATATATTAATTTTGCCTGTTATAGAATTTCATGTAAATGAGACCATATAGTATGCATGATTTTTAGTAGGGCCTCCTTTACTCTGCAGAATGTTTTTGGGATTTATTCATATTGTTGTTTATACCTTTTTATTGCTTAATAATATTCTATGGATAAACAGTGGTTTTTCCATTCTTCTCAGCTGTTTTCAGTTTTTAGGTATTATGAATACAATTTCTATGAGCGTTTTTGTACAAGTCTTTTTGTAGACACATGCTTTCCTTTTCTTGGGTAAATACCCAGGACTGGGATTGCTGGGTCCTAGGGAATATGTATGTTTAGTTTTGTAAGACACTGACAGATCATTTTCCAAAGCGGTTGTACCATTTTACTCTCTTCCCAGCAGTGTGGATGAGTTACAGTTATGCCACATCCTTAACAACAATTGATGTTGTCAATCTTTAAATGTAGCCATTTTGATAAGTGTGTAGAGACATCTCATTGCGATTTTAATTTGCTTTTCCCTGATGACTAATGATGTTGAACACTCTTTCATGTGCACATGGACCATTTGAATATCTTCTGTTGTAAAGTGTCTTAATATCTTTTACCCATTTTTTAAATGGGCTTTTAAAAAAATTGAGTCATAGGAGTTTTTAAAAAATATATATTTGGAATATTGGTTATTCTTCAGATATATATATATATGTTTTGTGAATATTTCCTCCCAGTCTGGGGCTTGCTTGTTTGTTTTCTTAAAGGTGTCTTTTGATGAGCAAAATTTTTGATTTGGTAAATATAACTTTTAAGTTTTTCTTTTATGGTTATTGCTTTCTAAATCCTGTCTAAGAAACCTTTGCCTGGCCCTTAGTTGAGACAATATTTTCCTGTTTTCTTCTAGAAGTTTTCTAGTTTTAGCTTTTATGTTTAGATCCATGATCCAGATTGAATTAGCTTTTTTGCATGCTGCGACATAGGGTCGAGGTTCACTTTTTTCCTTATGGATATCAGATTGTTCCAGAACCATTTGTTGAAAAGATTTTCAAAGCAATTCTTTTCAAATAGTTTTTAAAATAAATTATTAGACTGCTTTAGTACCTTTGTCAAATGACCCTATAATTGAGGATCTATTTCTGGGTTCTCTATTCTGTTCCATTGATCTATTGGTCTCTCCTTAGGCCAGTACCACAATGCTTTCATTTCTTTAGCTTCATAGTAAATCTTGAGATCAGGTTGTCTTAGTCCTTCAAATTTGTCCTTCTTTTCCAAGGTTGCTTTGAATATTCCTAGGGCCTTTACATTTCTATATAAATTTTGGAATCATTTTTTCAAATTCTACAAAATGATCTGATTGGATTGTGGTTGTGATTGCATTATATCTACAGATCAATTTGGGGATAACTGACATCTTAAGAATATTGAGTCTTCCAATCAATAAGTTTGATACATTGCTCCTTTTCCTTAGATCTTCTTAAATTTCTTTCAATAATGCTTTGTGGTTTTTAATGTAGAGATCTTGAGGGTCTTTTGTTAAACTTACTCCTAAATATTTCATATTTTTTGACAATACAGTAAATGAAATGGTATTTTTAATTTCATTTTCCAATTTTCCCTGCTAGAATATAAAAATACAATCGATTTTTGTATATTGTCTTTGTATCCTGTAACTTTGCTAAAATTACTTATTAGTTCTTATAGATGTGCTATAAATTCCTTAGGATTATTTATATAAACAATTATGTCATCTGTGAATAAAAACAATTTTACTTCTTCCTTTCCAATCTGCCTTTTGCCTTTATCTTGCCTAATCTCACTGGCTAGGAACCTAGTATGATATTGAATAATGGTGGTGAAAATGGATATCCTTGCCTTATTCCCAATCTTAGGAGGAAAGCTTTCGATATTTAACTATTAAGCATAATGTTATCTGTAGTTTTTGTAGTGTTTTTTTTTAAGATGCCATTAATTAGACAGAAGAAGTTCCCTTTTCATTCTAGTTTGCTGGAAGTGTTTCATGAATAGGTGTTGATTTTTTTGTTTGTTCGACTGGTTTTTCTACATCTATTTAATGAGTATATGATTTTTCTTTTTAGTCTGTCAATATGGTTAATTGGATTTGTATAAGTTAAACCAACCTTGTGTTCCTGGTATAAACCCACTTTGGTCATGGTGCTTTTTCTCTTTATATATTGCTGAATGCTATTTGCTAATATTTTGTGAAGGGTTTTTGCATTTATGTTCATGAAGGATATTGGCGTGGAATTTTCTTTTTTTCTTGTTACGTCATTTTCAGGTCTATCAGGGTTTTTTTTTTTGTTCTCATAAAATGAGCTTAAAAATCTTCTCTTTTCCATTTTCTGAGTATGTATAAGATAGGAGTTAATGTCTCAATCAAATTTACCAGTGAAACCACATGAAGTTTTTTTTTTAGGTATGTTTTAAATTATGAATTCAATTTCTTATTAGATATAGTACTATTCAGATTTTCTATTTTATTTTATACCAGTTTTGGTAAGTTGTATTTTTCAAGGACTTTGACTATTTTATCTAAAGTTGCCTACTTTTTAACAAAAGTTTTTCATAATCCCATATTACTCTTTTAATATCTATAGGATTTGTAAGGCTGTCTCCTCTTTCATTCCTAATATTGGTAATTTATGTTCTCTCTCTTCTCTTCTTGGTCAGTCAAGCTAGGAGTTTATTAATTTTATTGATCTTTCAATGAATCAAATTTTGGTTTTGTTAATTGTTCTCTATTGTTTCTTTTCTATTTAAGTGATTTCTTCTCTTATTTAAGAATCCATGTTTCTTCTAACTTTGGTTTATGTTGCTCTCTTTTTTCTACCTTCTCAAGATAGAAACTTAGGTCATTTATTTAATACCTTTCTTATTTTCTAACATAAGTATTTAAATTATGTAGTTCTCTTTAAGCACTGCTTTAGCTGTATCCCATAAATTTTAATATTGTATTTTTATCATTCATATCAAAACATTAAATATTTCCCTTATGATCTCTTTATTGACCAGATTATTATTTAGAAGTGTGCTATTAAATATCCATTTCCCCCCCCCAGTCATCTAAGTGCTGTTGATTTTAAATTTAATTCCATTGTCAGAAAATATCCTTTGTTTTATTTCAATTTAATTTTATTGAGACTTATTTTATGGACCAGGATAGATATGGTCTATCTTGGTGAATGTGTGATGTGCATTTGAAAAGAATATGTATTCTGCTATTTTTTGGGATTGTGTTCTATAATATAAATTACTTCAAGATGGTTTATGACATTGTTCAAATCTTCTACATTTTTAATGATCTTTAAAAAATGTAGTTCTCAATTGCTTAGAGAGGAGTGTCAAAATTTTCAACTTTGATTTTTGTCAATTTATGTTTCATGCATTGTAAAGCTCTATCATTAGGTACAATTATATTTATAATTTTTATGTCTTCTTGATGAAAATTGACCCTTTCAGCATCATGAAATATCCCTCCCCTACCTTTTAAATCTCTAATGATATTCTTTTTCTTGAAGTCTTTTTTTTTTTTCCCCAAAGGGGACAGCGGCTGGTCCCCTGGTCTTGAAGTCTATTTGAAATTTAAACAACCCTCATTCCAGCCTTCTTATGCTCCTGGTTTTTATGATATATCTTTTCTCATCCTCTTCCTTTTAACTATCTGTATTGTTGTTAGTATTGTTATATTTAAAATGTGTCTCTTGTAGTCATAATAGAGCCTGCTCTTGTTTTTTTCTTTTTAATCTATTATGACATTCTCTGCCCTTTAGTTAGAATGCTTAGTCCATTTATATAATATAATTATGGATATGAGATGATATGGGCCTAACATTTTACCGTTTGCCTTTCCTATATGTTTATTTTATTTTTTTCCTGTTCCCCTTTTCTGCCTTCTTTTGGGTTAAATAAGTAATTTTTAGAATTCCATTTTAATTTATTTATTGACTTTTAAACTCTGCCTCTTTGCATTTTTTCCAGTGGTTGCTTAGTGATTACAATATTTATTCTTAACTTTTCCAGCAGTCTACTTAGATTTAATATTATATCACTTTACACAAAATTTAAGAACCATGTAACCATATAGGTCCATTTATTCCCTAACTTTTCATAGTGCTGTATATGTCATATATATTACATCTACATATGTTATAAACCCCACAGTACAATTTTATAATATTTACTTTAAATAATCAGATACATTTAGAGATTTAGAAAAAAATAACATTTTATATTTACTTACATATAACATTGTCAGGGATTTTCATTCCTTCCTGAAGATCTGAGTTTACATCTTTATCATTTCTCTCTACCCTGATGAACTTTATTAAGTGCAAGTCTGCTGGCAGTGTATTCTTTTAGTTTTCATTTATCAAAATGTTTTAATTTCACCTTCACTGTGGTGGACAGACCCTTAAGTGACCCCCAATTATCCCCATCTTCTGATATTCATGCCCTTGTATAATCCCCTCCCCTTGAGTGTGGGAGGGATCTATAACTTCTTCTAAAAAGTAGAATATGGCAAAAAAAAAAAAAAAAAAAAATCCCTTTTTCACGTGCTGGCTGTGAGCAAGGGGGCTGTCATTAACTAATTGTCACAAGGCAAGGAAATAGAGGTATCCTCTAGGAGCTGAGGGTGGCCTCAGTCTTGTAGCCTCAAGGAAATGAATTCTGCCACCAACCTGGGTAAGCTTGAAAGCAGATTCATCATCAGTCAAGCCTCCAGATATGAACTGAGCCCTGGCTAACACCTTGATGGCCACTTTGCACAGATTCAGTTAAGCCATGCCCATATTTACAGAGACCATGAAAGAATACATATATGTTTTTAAACCCCTAAGTTTGTGTAATTTGTTATGTAGCAATTTATTTATTTAAAAATTTTAAGGGATTTTAGAAAATATATTTAATTTTATTTATTTTTTAAAAGATTTATTATTTTATGTATTTATACCCTCCCCCCTCATTGTTTGTGATCGCTGTCTGCTCTTTGTGTCCATTTGCTGTGTGCTCTCTGTATCTGCTCATCTTCTCTTTAGGAGGCACTGGGAATTGAACCCAGGACCTCCCATGTAGAAGAGAGGCACTCAGTCACCTGAGCCACATCAGCTCCCTGGTTTGTTGTGTCTCTCATTGTCTTTCCTCTTTGTGTCTCTTTTGTTGTGTCATCTTGTTGTGTCAGCTCGCTGAGCCTGCCCGGAGCCAGCTTGCCTTCTCCAGGAGGCACCGGGAACCGAACCTGGGACCTCCCATGTGGTAGGCAGAAAGCCCAATTGCTTGAGCCACATCTGCTTCCCTTCAGTTAACTTTAAAGAGTAATGCAATCACAGTTCATAAAAATAGTTTTTCAGAGTAACAAGGACATTATAAAACTTTACCCAGTTGATGAAACTATCAAGTCACATAAATGGAATATCGTCTGAAGTTTTACAAGAACCAAATTTATAGACTATATATGTTTAAATTATGACAATTTAATTGAAGACCTATGTCTGCATTTACTTATCCTTACATATTATTATAAATGATATCAACTTATATGATCCATAAATCAAGTAAAAGGAATTTAAGTACCAAGTTAACGTTTCTTTATAAATTGATTTATATTTATTTTTTATGTAAATGGAATCAATACATATGTTACACAATATATTTAGTTCATAGTAGTGTAATCAAACCGTATTTGTCTTTTTGTGTCTGGCTTGCTTCACTTAACATAATGTCCTCCAGGTTCATCTATGTTGTCATATGCTTTACAACTTCATTTCTTCTTACAGCTGCATAATATTCCATCATGTGAATACACCACAGTTTGTTTATCCATTCATCTGTTGATGGACACCTGGCTTGTTTCCAACTTTTGGCAATCGTGAATAACGCTGCTGTGAACATTGATATAGAGATGTCTATTCATGTTACTGCTCTTTGACCTTCTGGGTCTATACCCAGTAGTGTTATTGCAGGGTCATGTGGCAAGTCTATATTTAACTTCTTTAGGAACTGCCAAACAGTCTTCCACAGTGGCTGTAATAGTCTACATTCCCACCAACAGTGAATAAGTGTTCCTGTCTCTCCACATCCTCTCCAACACTTGTAGTTCTCTGTCTTTTTAATAGTGGCCATTCTGATAGGTGTGAAATGATATCTCATTGTAGTTTTGATTTGCATTTCCCTAATCATTAGTGACGTTGAACATTTTTTCATGTGTTTTTTTTTTGCTATTTGTATTTCTTCTTTTGGCAAATGTGTATTCAAGTCTTTGCCCATTTTTTAATCCAGTCGTTTGTCTTTTTATTGCTGAGTTGTATAATCCCCTCCCCTTGAGTGTGGGAGGGATCTATATATAAGGGTTTATATATCCTGGATATTAAACCCTTATCACACATATGATTTCCAAATATTTTCTCCCATTGAGTTGGCTGCCTTTTTACCCTTTTGACAAAGTCCTGTGAGGTGCAAAAGTGTTTAATTTTGAGGAGGTTCCATTTATCTATTTTTTCTTTTGTTGCACATGCTTTGGGTGTAAGGTCTGAGAAACCACCACCTACCACAAGGTCTTTAAGATGCTTCCCTACATTTTCTTCTAGTAGCTTTATGGTCCTGGCTTTTATATTTAGGTCTTTGATCCCTTTTGAGTTGATTCTTGTATAGGGAGTGAGATAGGGGTCCTCTTTCATTCTTTTGGTTATAGATATCCAATTCTCCCAGCACCATTTGTTGAAGAAACTGTTTTGTCCCGTTAACATGGACTTGGTAGGTTGGTCAAAAACCAGTTGGCTGTAGAGGTAAGGGTTTATTTATGGACTCTCAATTCTATTCCACTGATCAATGTATTTATCTTTATTCCAGTACTATGTTGTTTTAACCACTGTAGCTTTGTTTTTTAAATGTGTATAAAAACAGCATTTATTAACTTAGGCTGTACTGTATATTGACTCAGTCAAACCAAGAAATGTATACAAAAACTTAAGTAAAATCTGTAAGACTCCATACAACTTGAATTTATATTTTGGATAGGATATAAGACTGCCGTTGCTTACAAAAAAATAAAACTTTTCTAGTTCCGTTTTGTAGGAGAACACAGACCTGTGATAAGCCAAGGCTACACAAATCAGGCACTGTGGCTGAGCTTATGAATTTGTTGCCAATGTCAGGTGTCAGCACGCTGCCCAGGAATTCAGATCCATTGCTGGTTTTCTTTGCTGTTAAGGCAATATAGTCTTAAGATCCTTCTTATAAAATTTCAAATAAAATTTCCAACCCCTCAAGTCTACCTGGAAGTGGCAGATGTACTGTTGGCTTGCAGCATATGCTAGTCTGGAAACTGAAATCACTCTGCTGTAGCCTTTTGTGCTTTAGCAGCATTTTCCAGAATTTTCCTTTTCCACTCTTCATAATCCTGTGACAGATCTTCATCTTTCTGTGGCTTATGCGGGATCTTCACTGCTTTCTCTATTTCCTTTGTGGTGGGTTCAACCACTGTCTTCATTTTTTTGTGTGGTGGAGTGGTTAAATCTCTAGGCTCTCTGTCAACCAGCTGCCCAATCTTCTCTGATTGTTTACAGAGTCCATCAAAGATGGCCTTTTTTACACCACTTTTGGCTGCCATTTTGTTTTTATCCACTTTTAGCTTCAGAATTTTGCATGCTGAAAGTAATGCAGCAGTGGTGAAAAGGGGCCTGGATAAGTCAAGGTCTACTTTCTGTGTCTGTGGAAGACTGGACTCATAGCTTTCCAGTATCTCTGAAGCCATGTTCACTGCTTCTGTACAGCCAAACTGTACAGCTAGGTCTCTTATTCCAATATTTGAATTCAAGCCCAGTAAACACTCAGAAGATTTAAGGCAGCTCTGATACGTCTTCTTGTTCAAGCCAGAAAGTTTAATTAAATAAGCCCTGTCCAAGCAGCATGTCATAAAGGAAGCGGCAAGGTCCAGGCACATGGCTGCATTACTGGTTTCTGTGGTGTGTGGACAGGCCAATACACTTCACCTGAGACAGTCGTAATTATTTCTCTGCTTTCCTCAGCACGTTGGACTGGGCAATGCCCAAGTGAGGATCAGCCCCGACTCCATGGTGCGGACGCTGACGCTGACCTGTAGCTTTGTAATATGTGAAATTCCTACATGTCACTCTTCTTTAGAATGCTTTTGGCTATTTGGGTGCACTTTCCCTTCCAAATGAATTTGATAATTGCCTTTTCTATTTCTGTAAAGTAAGGTTTTGAAATTTTTATTGGTATTGCATCGAATCTCTAAATCAGTTTGTGTAGGAGTGACATCTTCATGATATTTAGTCTTCCAATCCATGAACATGGAATTTCTTTCCATTTGTTTAGGTCTTCATTGGTTTCATTTAGCATTGTTTTGTAGTTTTCTGCATATAGGTCCTGTACTTCTTTGGTTAAATTGAATCGTAGGTATTTGAATCTTTTTGTTGCTGTTGTAAATGGAATTTTCCCTCAGATTGTTCAATACTAGTGTAGAAAAAATTACTGATTTTTGTGTGTTGATCTTGTATCCTGCCACTTTGCTGAACTCATTTACTACCTCAACTAGCTTTGTTGTAGACATTTCAGAATTTTCTAAATATAGGATCATGTCATCTGCAAATAGTGCGAGTTTTCCTTCCTTTCTTCCTATTTGGATGCCTTTAATTTTTTTTCTTGTCTAATTGCTCTAGCTAGTTCTTCTATTATAATGTTGAATAACAATGGTGACAGTGGGCATCTTTGTCTTGATCTCAGTTTTAGAGGGAAAGTTTTCAACCTTTCCCCATTGAGTATGATGTTAACTGTGGGTTTTTCATATATGCCTTTTACCATATTGAGGAATTTTCCTTCTATTCCTATTTTTAAAGTGTTTTCTGGCTTGAACAAGAAGATGTATCAGAGCTGCCTTTTAAAGTGTATTTTTAAAGTGTTTTTATGCTGGATTTTGTTGAATGCCTTTTCTGCATCGATTGAGATGATCATGTGGTTTTTTCCTTCAATTTGTTAATGTGGTGTATTACGTTGATTGATTTTCTTATGTTGAACTAGCTTTGCATACCAGGAATATATCCCACTTGGTCATGATGTATAAGTCTTTTGATATGCTGTTGGATTTGATTTACAAGTATTTTGTTGAGAATTTTTGCATCTATGTTCATTACAGAGATTGGTCTGTAATTTTCTCTTCTTGTAGTGTCTTATCTGGCTTTGATATTAGGGTGATGTTGGTTTCATAAAATGTCTTCGGTAATTTTCCCTCCTCTTCAATATTTTTGGAAGAGTTTAAGCAGGATTGGTATTAATTCTTTTTGAAATGCTAGGTAGAATTCAGCTGTGAAGTCATCTGGTCCTGGACTTTTCTTTGTTGGGAGATTTTGGATGACAGATTCAATTTCGTTAAATGTGATTGGTTTGTTAAATTCTTATATTTCTTGTAGCATCAGTGTAGGTTGTTTGTGCTTTTCTAGGAATTTGTCCATTTCATCTAGATTGTCTAGTTTGTTGGCATACAGTTTCTCATAATATCCTTTTATGATCCTTTTTATTTCTGTGGGGTCAGTAGTAATTTCCCCCCTTTCATTTCTGATTGTATTTATTTGCATCTTCTGTTTTTTTTTTTTTTTTTCTTTTTTAGTCTAGCTAGGGGGTTGTCAATTTTATTGCTCTTCTCAAAGAGCCAGCTTTTGGTTTTGTTGATTTTCTCTATTGTTTTTTTGTTCTCAATATATTTATTTCTACTCTAATCTTTGTTATTTCTTTCCTTCTGCTTGCTTTGGAATTGGTTTGCTGTTCTTTTTCTAATTTCTCCAGTTGTGCAGTTAGATAATTGATTTTAGCTTTTTCTTCTTTTTTAATATAGGCATTTAGAGCTCTAAATTTCTCACTCATGACTGCCTTTGCTGTATCCCATATGTTTTGGTAAATTGTGTTCTTGTTCTTGTTTGTCTCAATATATTTAAAGATTTCATTTGCAATTTCTTTTTTGACCCACTGATTATTTAGGAGTATGTTTTTTGGCCTCCACACATTTGCAAATTTACCTCTATCCTGTATATTATTGATTTTCAGTTTTATTCCATTATGATCTGAGAAGGTGCTTTGTATAATTTCAGTCTTTTTAAAATATTTATTGAGAACTGCATTGTGGCCTAACATGTGGTCTATCCAGGAGAGTGATCCAGGGACACTTGAGAAGAATGCATAACCACTGACTTTGGATGCAACATTTTGTATATGTATGCTAGGTCTAGCTCATTTATCATATTGTTCAAGTTCCCTGTTTCCTTGTTGATCTTCTGTCTAGTTGTTCTATCTGATTTGTGTTGAAGTCTCCAGTGATTACTGTAAAGATATCTATTTCTCCCTTCAGTTTTGCCAGGGTTTATCTCATGAATTTTGGGGCACCCTGGTTAGGTGCATAGATATTTATGACTGTTATATCTTCCTGGTGGATTGTCCCTTTTATTAATAGATAATGTCCTTCTGAATCTTTTATAACTTTTTTGCATCTAAAGTCTGTTTTGTCCAATATTAGTATAGCTACTGCTGCTCTTTTTTGGTTACTATTTGCCTGAAGTATCTTTTTCCAACCTTTCACTTTTCTCTTTATCTTTGACATCTGACATTCTGAGTAGTATGTGTCTTGAAGGAGGTCTATTCAGATTTATTCTGTTTGGGGTTTGGCGTGCTTCTTGAACATATAAGTTCATTTCTTTGGTGAGAGTTGGGAACTTTTCAGCTATTAGTTCCTCAAACACTCTTTCTGCCCCCTTTCTTTTCTCTTCTCCTTCTGGAACTCCCATGACACGTATGCTGTTGTATTTCATGTTGTCATTCAACTCCCTGAGCCCCTGCTCATTTTTTTCCATTCTTTTCTCTGTTCTTTTCTCTCTTTAATTTCAGCTGTTCTGTCTTCGGTATTGCTTACTCTTTCTTCTATCATTTTGAGTCTGCTGTTGTATGCCTCTAATGTGTATGTGTATGTGTATGTGTATGTGTATGTGTATGTGTGTGTTTTCTTTTTTTTTGAGTTACTGGGGGTCAGGTATTGAACCGAGGACCTCATATGTGACTAGCCGGCACTCAACCACTGAGCCACATCGACTTCCATGAGTCGGTTTTTTCATTTTTTTTGCTTGTTGTTTGTCTTTGTTTTTCAGGAGACACCAGGAATAGAACCTGGGACCTCCCATGTGGGAGGCGTGTACTTAACCGCTTGAGCTACATCCGCTCCCTCTAATGTGCTTTTTTAAAAATATTTTTTATTTTATTTTTTAAAAAGGTTGTGGATTACATAAATGTTACATAAAAATATAGGGGATTCCCATATGCCCCATCTAATGTGTTTTTGATTTCACCTATTGTGTCTTTCATTCCCATGAGCTCTGTTACTTTTTTATTCTGGATTTCAAATTCTTTTTTGTGCTCGCTCAATGTCTTCTTGATGTCATTTATCTCTTTAGCCATATTTTCTTTTTCTTTT
>JAQZBX010032509.1:0-25821 GCA_029593785.1 Cabassous unicinctus
AAAAAGGCAATTAGCTTGGTGGAGAAATGCAATGGTGAGTTTCAGGAACGCCTAAGCCTGGCTCAGGGAACTTATGGGGACATCACTTTATCAACAATAAAATCTCTAGAGCCCTGGGAATAACCATTCTCCTTGCATTTCTGATCCTCAGAAACAGGAGAAAGTCAAGGGAACAGCTTCATCCCCCACAGTCCACATGGCTTACTCACGCTGTCCACTTCTGTATTAATACGGGAGGGGGCATTTAAGTTGGGGCTACTTTTGCAGAGCCAATGGCAGTGAGAATTCAAGGCATCAGGTAGCTCACTGGCAGTTCACTGGAGGGTTTCAGAATCAGGAGCCTGGGCACACCATCTGTCGCAGGAAGTCTGTCTCCAGCTGATTTGCAGAAGGGTTTGCTTTGATTGAAGTCACCTGCCCACATCTTCACCCTCAGACACGTTCTAAGTTCTTTTACACTGAGGCCAATTCTCCTATCGCTAGTCAGGAATTACATGGGGAAGTTGAGGCAGGGGGATCATGGGCAGCTAAACAG
Organism: Cabassous unicinctus; assembly: GCA_029593785.1. Taxonomy (NCBI): domain Eukaryota; kingdom Metazoa; phylum Chordata; class Mammalia; order Cingulata; family Chlamyphoridae; genus Cabassous; species Cabassous unicinctus. The sequence goes on from JAQZBX010032509.1 coordinate 536, forward strand.
GAGAAGGATCCCCACAGTCATAAGGGTTCTGACAGGAATGGCTTTGGCACCCACACCTCTTCCTGTGGGTTGTAGTTAGAAACTGGTGCCTATACCCGATGCTGACCCCTGGCATAACCAAGACTAGAGGCACCAAAGAAGATTTGGAGAGAAGGCAGTTCTTTCCTACCTACAGGGATGCAGAGCTGGGGCTTTTCAGGAATGGAAGATAAAATTATATCCATTGCAAGCTTTAATTGTGAGAACAGGCAGTGGTTTTATTTTTGCAATTTAATTTCGGGGCTCTATAACTTCAATGTAGCTCAACAATTATTTAATGCGTACATATTCCATACAACACCCTCCCCGCCTGCCGCCGGCAAGATCCTAGGGACAGAAAAATGAAGAAGACACAGATGTTTTTTAGAGCTGCACACATACTTCACAAATTTAAATCCTGGCTGAATTATTCACTTATTTATTCATTCAATGAATGTTTATTGAGTTCCTTAATTCTTTTAATTATTCACCATGACTATTAGACACCAGGCAAAGGGAGAGAGGCTTTCCATGGACATCCTACAGTCATGCCCAAACTGGGGTTTTCTCTTCAGCAGCCTCATTCCTGACCTCCCAACCCCCTTGACTTCTCAAGGCACAAAACCTAATATGATTCGTTTCCTGGGGACCAGTATGCCTCCACCATAAAACCAGAGGGCCATGTCTACCCTCACCAATGGGAAGATGACAAAACGTGCTGTGCTGTGTGATTTAACTTATTCTCAATTGGGGCAGAAGCACAAACTGGCCAGTCCATCTACTGGTACAGAATCACCTCTCTTTCTCCCAGCTGTCAATGGGGGCTGTTCTGCTTGCTATCCTATGCAAGAACAGAAGGTGATCAGGGAGATGAAGATGTGCTCTTCCTTTCAGCCTCTAGAGGAGGGAGGTAGGCATAGTCCTTAGGACACATGGGCAGCTCTTTCAATGGGAGAAAGCGTCAAATGCTGTAGCCACAGATCTGCCTGCCAAGTGGCTGCCTCCCTTCACTCAGCAGTCTACTTTTTCCCTTGCTCTCTCAGGGAAGTAGCGGCTTTGGACAACCGTGGTCACCAACTCCAACCTGATTTGCAACCTTCCTTTCTACTGTTCCTTCAGCCATCCAACTTCCTCTTCCTGAACTCATGGAGTGGGATACCCATTCAAATATTTATTGTCAGGCTTTTCTAGCTATGAAAATGCAGCGTTGCTATCTAAATCATGAGTACCTCTCTGGTTAATTTTAAGAATTATAGAGCTTTGCTCATCAGGCAACAAATTTTACTAACTCCCTGAGAGAAATGTGCCATCCAGACACCTCTGTAAAACCACATGACCTTACTTAGTAGTTAAAAAATAGTCACAACTGCTGCAAAGCAGGACAGGATACAGATAACAGTCAACATTTCCCTAGGACTTTACAGTTTAGAACAGGGCTTCTTAATCAGGGTTCCATGTGAAAAGATTTCACCTTGTGGAAAGATTTCACCTTGTGGAAAGATTTCAGGGGGTCTGTGAGCTTGAATTGAAAAAAAATCAACACATTATCTTTATTTTCTCTGACCTCTGAAATCTAGAATTTCCTTCACTTATGAATGCATGCAATAAATAAATTACAGTAGAATTCATTTCACCTGGCTGGCAAAGGAGTTCATGGAACAAAAAAGGTTAAGAACCCCAGGTTTAGAACATGCTTTCATGCCCACAATTTTCCACACAAAAATTGTGCACAGCAGGTGACTTGTGACTTTGCAGCTCCTCCCATCAAGAGGTGTAGTCTTTTTCCTAACCCTATGTCTTTGGGGTGGTCTTATGACTTGCTTTGGCCAACAGAATCAGTAAAATTTATATTACACAAGTTCAAGGCTAGGCCTCAAGGGGCCTTGTGAGCTCCCACTCTTTCCTCCGACCCTGCTTCCAACTTCAGGCAAGTCTGGGCCTCAATGAGATGAGCTGTCCTATCTGAAGCCATCGAGACCAGGCAACCACCAGACAACCTGGCAGCTGATTGTAGATGTGAGTGAAACTAGATGAGACCAGAATCACCCAGTTCAGCCCAGTCTAAAATGGTGACCCTTGGAGTTGTGAGCAAAATAAAATTGCTGATGTTTTATGCCACTGCATTTGGGGTGATTTGTTATGCAGCTCAAAAGCTAACTGATCTGGCAGATATCACTTTTAGTCTCACTTTGTATAAGAGATTTGAATCTCAAAGAAATTACATGATCCCCCAAGGTTTTATGGCAAGTCCTACAAAGTTTAGTCTTCTGAATTCAAATCCTTTGCTTTCTTCATTATCCTATGTTGCCACTCCAGGAAAGATGGACTCAGATTCTGGAAACAGAAATATGTTAAAATGCGGCAATATATAGGGAGGCCCTTCCTGGCAAATCGAACCCTAATGGCCTGGACTTTAGAAGAGAGTGTGTATGTGTACACGTACCTGTGTTTCCTTGAAGGGTACAGATCCAAGGTTTATCCCAAGTGCAGGAAGGACACCACTAGTCCTGCCATTAACTGTTGTTTGTTCATGCATGAGCAGCTTTATTGGCTGTGATGAATTCAGGCCCTACATGTTTCTGTCAGCCTGACTGGAACAACCTCTGGGTGAGGAAGGCATGTGTTTCAATCTGCTCTTTATCTACGGCCCTCAAAGAGAGGGTTTGCCAACATTTGCCAGGCTATGCCAAAGACTTTTCATCAAAATCGAGGTCAAAACACTCACTGGGATGAAAGGTGACTGATCCCTCTGTAGAAGAGCGATGGACAAGGTCAAAGAAAGGAGAACGTGAGTCCAAGAAGCTCCACAAAGACTTCTTGAGTGAGTCAGCCCACAGCGCTCTCTCCCTTCAGTAGCAGTCATGTCCCCCAGCCTCCCATTGTGAAATCTTTGGTTTATTCCCAATATTTTGCTCTTTAAGACAATCCTATATAGAATGATTTGAACATAGATCATTTCACACCTCTGTAAATTTCTTCTCTAAAATAAAGTCACAGAGGGGGCAAGCTGAGTCACAGGATATCAGCCTCACAATTTTTTATAGATATTTTCAAATTGCCTCTGTAGGGACTGGCCAATTTACACTTTACCAGCAATGTGTGAAAGTGACTGTTCCCGCACCAAAATACTGTTATCAAAACTCTGGGGTTTTAGCCACCTGGATAGGTAAGAAATGGCATATATCACACAGCAGTTTTAGTTTGCATTTTTCTTATTATAGGTGAGCATGAGCATCTCTTGGAACATTATATTTTCTATATTATGTGAACTGTCTGTTCATCCTTTTCCCATTTTTCTATGGTGTTATTGGTTAAATTTGTTCTTTAATCATGGGATATATGCTAGTCTGATTTTTCCAACTAAATTTCTCTCGGTCGTATTTTATATTATGACATTATTCAACTATGCTACTCAATATTGCTTTAACTTTCTTTTCTTTTTAAATAGGATTTATTGTGAATCTCCAGCTGGACTGTCAGTTCTCTAAATACAGGATTCATGAATTGCATTCATTTCCTACTAATGCGTGAGAACAGAATAAAAGGTGTCTAGTGGTTGGTATCCCATCTTTTCTCCGCGGGCCTCCTTTCTGTGACATTCAGTAAACACTGTTAATGTTAATCACTGCCTGGTGGGGAGAGAGGAGGGAGAGGAAGGAAAGGAGACACAGAAAAGCCGAAGAAGAAAGGGTGATAAGAAGAAAGGAAAGGGGAAAAGAAGGGAGAGAGGAAGAAAAGATGAAGCAAAAAAACCCCCAGAGTTATTTAATGTAAGGAAAATCATAGAGTCAGAAACTAGAATACAGGTTACCAAGGGCTGGGGTGTCCCAAGGGAATGGAGAATTAATGCTTAAATTGCACAGTTTCTATTTGGGGTGATGGAAAATTTTTGGTAATGGATGGAGGTGATAGTAGCACAACTTCGTGAATGTAATTCACAGCATTGAATTACATATTCGGATGTGGCTAAAAGGGGATAATTTAAGTTGTATATATGTTACTAGAATAAAAATGTTTTTAAAAGAGAGAGTGAAAACTGAGGTAAGAATGGGTTGGCATCTGCTCATACACTTTGCCCTTTTCTTTGTCCTCTTTGTCCACAGGGCCTCTCTTCCTGCTCTCCCTCCACAGGTCTGAGCCCCTTTTGAGCATTCTGCCTCACTAAGCAAGTTCACTTTTGTGCTCTTCACATCTTCTGTCCCGTCCCACGTTTCTGGTTTCCAATTGCAGACACCAGTGCGAGGGTTAGATCCCCGAGCACACGCTCGGGCTCACCCGGTAAGCTCCCCACCCCCTCCACCATCCCTTCGGTCGCCCTAACAGAGGCCCAGGACCCAGGGCGTTCTGCCATCCGGGCCTCCCAGGCCAGTCACCCTAACCTTCCGCTGCCTCAGGCACCCACTTGGAATGCTTCCGCGGTCACATCGTCCCACTAGGTCTGCCACCCACAACACGAGCGAGTTAAACAAAGGAAGTAACCCAGAACTGCGAAGTGTGCCCTCCGAAAAAAATTCCAAAGACGGGGAGGAAGTCGTGATTATTTATTGCTGTTTCTCTTCTGCGTTTGGACAAAGGATTTTAGGCATCTCTGTGCTGTCTCTACTGGCAGCCGGCAGTAATGCTCCCCTAAAGTAACGCTGGAGCAATGGGGGTTGGGTGACGGCGTAGAATATTTTAGGGGGCTCTTTTGCCATCCTCTGCCCCTTCATTGGTCCCACTGTTTGCAAATTCCCCATTCATATATTTTAATTTTCCCAGCATGCTTTTAGGAATTTTGATCATTTTTACATAAAGAAGATCTGTAGGCGTCTTAGAATCCATTTCTTATTTTTCGTTTGTGATCATTTCCATTATTTTTTCAAAACTATTTTAGGAAGCAGGTGTGGCTCAAGGGATAGAGCTCCCCTTTACCATATGGGAGCCCAGGGAACCCCGGGCCTCCTTGTGAGAGCAGGCCGGCCTGCGCAGCGCGGTGGGCTGGTGCAGCAGGACCTCACAGCAAGGGGGAGATAAGCAGACACTGGAAGAAACACACAGCGAATGGACACAGTAAAACACAAGCAGCAAGGGGGGCATAAATAAATAAATCTTTAAAAAAAAAAATTTCATTTTAAAATTTACCTATGGTCAAATTCCCTGCTTTGGTCCACAGCTCTGTGAGTTTTGATAAACTCGTAGAGCCGTATAACAACTACCATAATCAGAATACAGAACAATTCCCTCACTCCAAAAAATTCCCCCAGGATGTTCCTTTATAGTAAAACCCTCTCTCCACCCTTCAATTCTAGCAACCACAGATAAGATTTCTTTCCTATAGTGTTGTTTCTTCCCTAATGCCATATAAATGGAATAGGAAAATATGTAACTTTTTGTCTTGTTTTTTTCTCTTAGCATAACGCATCTATGTTTTTTGAGTATATCAATAGTATCAATCGTTTTATTGCTTAATAATATTTCATTTAACTATGTACCACTGTTTGCTCATCTGTTCTCCAAAAGAAGGATATTTGGGTTGTTATAGGTTGTTGTTGTTTTTTTCAATTTTCAGCAATGCTGCTATAAATATTTGCATAAAAGATTTGGATAAATATGTTTTCATTTCTCTAGGGTAAATACATAGGATTGGGACTGCATCATCATATGGAAAGTCTATGTTTAACTTTATAAGAAACTGCCAAACTGTTTTCCAGTGTGATTGTACCATTTTGCATTCCCACCAGTAGTGTATGAGAGTTTCAGATGCTACACATGGTATTGGCAACACTTGGTATTGTCAGTTTTTGTTTTTGTTTTCACATTAGCTATTTAAGAACATGTGTAAAGGTATCTCGTTGTGGTTTGAATTTGCATTTACCTAATGACTAATAATGTTGAGAATGTTTTCATATGCTTATTTGCCATTTGTATATCTTCTTTGGTGAAGTGTCTATTTACATCTTTTGCCCAATTTTTAGGGTTTTTTTTTTAATTGTTGAGTTTTTAAAAGTTCTTTTAATATTCTGGATACAATTCCTTTGTCAAATACATGCTTTTCAGATATTCTTTCTCAATCTGTAGCCTTTCATTCTCTTAACTGTTTTTCACAGAGCAAAAGTTTTTAATTTTGTGAACCTTTAAGTAGCATTTTTTTCTTTTATGTATTGGACTTTTCATGTTATACGTAAGAACTCTTTGCCAAACCCAAGGTCATGAAAATTTTCTTTTGAAAGTTTTATACATTTGCATTTTCCTTTTAGATCTATCATCCACTTTAAACTAAGTTTTGTATATTCTGTTTCATTGATCTATGTGTCTATCCTTTTACTAATACCGCAGTGTCTTGATCATGACTTTAGAGTAAGTCATAAAATCAGGCAACCTGAGACTTCTAACCTTGTTTTTCTATTTCAAAATCACTTTGTCTCTTTTAGTTGCTTTGGCTTTCCATATAAATTTTAGAATCATATTGTCAGTAACTGAAAAAGAATCCTGCTGGGATTTTTATTGGGATAGTAAGAAATCTATAGATCAACTTAACTAGGGAAAATTAACATCTTAACACTATTTCGTCTTCTAGTACACTAACACAGTATGTCTCTCTGTATAGTTATTTGATTCATTACAGTTTTGTAGTTTTCAGCATACAGATCCTGAAAATACCTTATTGGGTTTATACCTTAAGTATTTAATTTTGGAGGGAGCTATTGTAAATGTTTTGTTTTTTTTTTCATTTAAAATTCCAATTGTTCACAGCTAGGATATAGAAATATGATGGGTTATTTAATATTGAAATTCTAGCCTGTGGCTTTTTTGAACCCTCAATTTAAAGTCGCCACCTCATCAGCCTGTCACATTACCCTGTTGAAGTTCTCTGTGTAGCATTTATCACCATCTGATATTTTTCTTCATCTTTGTGTTTATTATCTTCCCCTCCCCACCTAAGTGAGAATCCTAAGTACAGGACCTTGTCTCATTCACTGCTATATCCTGAGTGTCTAGAGCATGGTCTGGTACATAGTAACTATTCAGTAATTTTTTTGTTAAATGAAAGAAAATGTAGTAAGAAAACTAGCAATAATATGATTCCCTTGTATGACTTAAGGATTTCTAAAATATCTTAGGGTATATAAAGAACCTTGAGATTGTCTGGTCTAGAGTTTAGCAATCTTTTTTTTCTCTGAGCAATCTGAAGGATACAACACAAGCTAAGACTGTTGAGTCTCAGCTGGAAGATGTCCCTCCCTCAGGGGCATATCCGAATGGAAAGGAAGGTGAGGGCCCTAGAGTAGGAGCTTTTACGGTTTGAGGAATGAGATGTTTCCCAATGAGCCTGCCTTTGGGATGCACACTCAAGCTCTCCTGCCCCTAAGCGGCTTCCACTCCTACTCCCCAAGCCCCTTTGAAAAACACTGATCGAGTCCAAGCCCTTCTTTTTAGAGACAGTGAACCTGAAAAGTTAATGGTTTTCCCAGGGTCAAGCACTTCATAGCACAACTGAATGAGAACCCATCCTTAAGAGAGCAAGGGTTGTCAGGATCCGTACCCCTGGAGAAGAGTTCTTCCTGGAAATTTGAGAAGGACCGTTGCTTAGTGAATACAAGCAGGAAATTTGGAGCTGGGACATTCTGGGCTCAAATTCTGGCTGTGTCACCTTGGACAAGTAACTTAACCTCCTTAAGTTTCAGTTTCCTTATATGTAAGTTCAAGATTTATATCCAATGGCCACCTGAAACTCAAAACTGATTTATTGTTTCCCTTACCCCAAAACCTGCTCATCCTCCTATGTTCCTACTTTCTTTAAATGCCAACCCCATGTCCCCAGGATTCCAAGCCAGACACTTGGCAGTACCTTTCTCTCTCCATCTCTCTCACACTGACATAAGATTAACTCCAAAGCCTACAAAAACTACATCCTAAATGTCCCTTGAATCTAATCCCATTTTATGTATTCCTATTGCCACAGCCCTAATGTCAGGCTATCAACATTTTTTTTTTTTTGCCAAATGACTGCAAGTTTTATTGCCAAAAGTCTTGCCCCTTCTATCACAGCCTGTGTGATCTTTCTAATGTACATGTCTGGTCACTATTCGTGGGAATGTAAAATGGTTCAGCCATTGTGGAAAATAGCTTGGTGGCTCCTCAGAAAGCTAAATATAGAAATACCATATGACTCAGAAATCCCACTTCTAGGTATATACTTAATAGAATTGAAAGCAGGGAATCAAACAGATATCTGCACATTGATGTTCAAAGTGGCCTTATTCACAATTGCCAAAAGACAGAAGCAACCCAAGTGTTCATCAACAGATGAATGGCTAAACAAAATGTGGTGTATACATAAAATGGGATATTATGCAGCCTGTGAAAAGGAACAAAGTCCTGATACATGCAACATGGATAAGCCTTGAAGACATCATGTTGAGAGAAATAAGCCAGACAAAAAAGGACAAATCGTATATGATCTCACTGACATGAAATAATTAGAATAAATGAATTAATGGAGTCTCTGATCCCATGATTAAGCTCCTGAATGTTGGCCTTTAGGAGCAGCCCACACTTTTCCTCCCAAACTTGTGTCTCATTATTCCCATGTCTACACTCTCTGCTCCAACCACATTGAAAATTCTTCAGTCCTTTGAAAATGCCGTGGATTCTCTACCCTCCAGATGTTTCTTCTTGCTCATCTCTACTCTGAGAATACTCTTAGGCCTCCTTTGTATGCCCAACTCACTTTTTTGGGTCTGTCTTGGCATCATTTCATCCGGGAAGACTTTTGTGACACATACCTTCCTCATCTGCGCCAATAAAATCTGGGTTAGATATCCCTCCAGCATGCCTCTAAGTGCCCTTCTCAGCCCTTACCACACTACGCGATAACTAGTGATTTGCCTGTATATGACCACTGGTCTTAAGTTCCGTAGGGTTAGGGACTGTGCCTCTTCTGTTAGCCACTGTATCTTAGGTTCCTAGCACATGTTAGGCACATAATGGATGCTTAACAAATGTTTGCTATTATCATTATTATCATCATTATCAAATAAATTCATGGCTTACATAAAATGCTGAGCCTGGTTTATAGTAAAAAAAATAGCAGTTGTTATTAACTCTGCCCCTTATTTTCTTCATCAAAATTTAACATTTCTGAGCACATATACTCTAATAGGACTCAAAATGAAACACAGTTACTTCTTTTTGGTGTCCTATCATCATACAATGATAAGAAATAAAAATAAAATATACTTTACATTCACATGTACACATGGACTTTCTAATGATTTTTTTCTCAAATTCTCTGAAGTTCTTGAGGAGTAAAAATAATTACTGGAAGTTACTCCTGTACTCTGTTGAGTCAATATAGAAAAGGTCAAAGACTATGTATTTTAAAAATTCTTTCTATGAACAAATCATTTAAACTTCAACCACACCCTAATTATCCCAAGAACAGATACATTTTTTCCTGATCAACAGCTTGCAACCAGGGCTCTCATCTTTACTAATTTTCTAACCTGTGTTTGAACACAGTTTGAAAAAGGTCTTATTGTAAGAATGGCTTGCTCTTCTATTAAGTAGGAAAAGGCAAGCTAATTATGATTGAGTTTCAAGATAATACAAGATCACAGTAAAGGACTCGTGATTTAAACTATTGACTTTCTGAGGGGGAAATAGCTAAATTGTTTAGCAAAATCTTATTTTCTTTAGATTGATTCTAGAAATATACTTGAGACAAATAACTTTCCTTCTGTGGGGGATAAAAACTTGAAAAAAAATAATATTCTGTCTGTTTGGTAGCTCTAAGGAGGAAATGAAGATTTTAGATTCACAATGAATACCATCGTGTGTGTTTTCCCCCTAATCCACATATTGAAATGATAAAAGTAAGCCACACAAGTGCTATTTTTATGGAAAGCTAATTTATTTTATTTCAAACAAAAAATAAATTGAATATTAAGAAAAGTTTTGGTTTTTAATAATTTGATTCCATGAAGCAAGACCACTCAGATATATGGTCTTGTACTCCTATACCTGGCATTCTAAGTAATTAAAATATTTCTATTATGAAATCTTAACTTTGGAATTTCAGGATTCCCAGGAAATATCACTTATCAAAGCCATATATTTATAGGAATGTCCAAATTTATTGAACTATAAGTTAAGAAAAATTTGACTGTATAGATGACTTACAGGCAGAAATTATTTTAATACAAAAAAAAAACTTTTTTTACAAAAAGATTTGCAGAAAATATTCTTGGATTTGGACAAGCATAGCACTTGTAGGTGCAGTCCATTAACTGCTCAGAGCAGATGTTGGGGAGAAGGCTCCAAAATAAGGATAATGAGGTCCCAAATTGAAGATAAGTTTATAAGTAAACAAAAATGGTTTGACATTCTAATAGAAGCTAGTGGAAAAATATGATCTGCTTTGCCAAATATTGATTTATATGAGGATGCAAAATTCTAATAAAAAGAAGTACATAATTATTTACAAAGCAGATGATGTATTTGGAAGATTTTGCTCCCCCTCCTAAAACTAGGACAAAATTAATTAGATGAGTTTAACTAAATTGATGCATAGAAATGTCATGATGTTAATTAACTAATTATTTCTACCTTATTTCACAAAGGGTGTCAAAAAATTTATACAAATTATAAAAGCAATAAAATGAATATTTAGGAACACAGGGGAAAGGAGACATAACCTCACAGTAGGTTACTTAACAAATATTTTCTGATTTCATTTGATAATTCATTACTGAAAGTGAAAAGAAGTTCTAAGGGGAGCATTGAGGGATAAGCCAGGGTTAGCTGCTTGTGGGGGATGGGGACAGTTTTTAAGGTCTCTAAAGTATCTCTGCAATAAATAAAAAATATGATATCAAATAATTCCAGTCTCCACACACAATTCCTCATATAGTTGATGAAACGTAAATTAGTTCTATACACTAGAAAATATTTCTCTTCAATGCTTGCCCTTCTCATTTAAAAAAACTGTTGAGCATAGTTTTAAAGAATGCTATTTGATAGTATATAAGCTACTTTAAGCAATAAATTATTGTCAAATTCAAGGCTCCAACTTGGTTTGACCCAAGGATGGGTGATCAGGTCTTGTTTACTAAGTGCCTAGAGCATGATAAGAACTCAATAATTATTTGTTGAATGCAAGGATTAACTAATCAGTAGTAACTGCAATCTCTGAGGATGGCATGGAGAAAAGCCAACTTATTCTTCAGCCAAATATGACTGGATGGGACTATTTGCCAGCTCCAATACGATATGTTATATTCTTTTGTGTATTTTTCAGGGTCTAAAGCACTCAAGAAGTCTTTTTAATGTCAAGAAAATCTAGAAAACCTCAAAATTATTCTGAGTAGTCCAGCTAGAAGTACAGCATCTAGGAGTTTCCCACCTAAAAGGGACTCTAAGGAATATTTTGTTCAACCTTAACCTTTACAGGAAATTCAGGCTTAATTGAGCCACTTGCCTAGTTGACATAGCTAATAAACATTACAGATGGAAATAATATCCTGGTTCCCAGTCTAGGGATCCTTCCTTAAGATGATTTGATTTTGGAAGTGATCAAATAAGAAGTGACAGCTTTCTCCTATTTTTTCCTGTTTCTTTTTAGTTGATTTCTTTCCCTAATTTGAGCAGAAACTGTGGATCTGGACAGATATGGAGAACAGAAAGTTGCTGGGAAGCTCCTGGAAGGCAAATGTTGCAGCAAGATAAATGAAACCGACAAACATCTTACTCTGCCTTCCCGTGGCAGCAGGGAGAGGGATGGATTTGGGAGGGTTGGGTTCAGTTTTGGCAGTAAGGTAATGTTAGTCTTTGGGAGGGTCTGACTCAGTCAGTTGGAGTTTGTTAAAGACTTTGGCTAAATTCACATGGCCAAAGAGATTTGGACAGAATATTAAGTTCAAAAGTCTGTTTACCAGCTAGATAACAAACTTGTGGATAGATTTCTGGAGTGAAATTTTTTTCGTGGAATGTAATTATATTCCAAGGAAGTGTTTTGCAGCAATACTCACAAAATATTATACAACACATACCTCCCACTCTTCCAAGTAGCAGTTGAGCAACTTTTTAACGTCGGTGTAATCAAATCATTGTTGCTCAAAAATACTGCTAGCTAAACAAAAGATCAATTATAGGACCTTTAAACCCTAGTTAAGATAAACATAGTCTATGGAATGGCGGTAGTTTTCTCTAATGATCATTTATCACTTAATAATATAGAATTGAGTTTTCAGGGCCTCTGTGAACTAAGATAAGGCAATACACAAATACACATGCACACATATATGTACACATGCATACTATAGATATACACACACACATATACTCTATGTATGTATGTATGTGTGTATGTATTCATAAATGCATTTCATTGAAAAAGTTTGGGCCAGTGTCGTTGAAAGTTTTGACTAACTACAACCACAATGTCATTTTAAAAATGTAACAAGAGCATGTTGCTCCTATAGAGCAAGCAGAATATTTAGGTGCCCCTGTGTTTTCGGATGGTTAGGCAGCTACAAAATTTCCATTTGTCTTACTCCTACAGATTATTAGAATTGCACCTTTCCTTGGACCCTTCAAAGACCACCCTGTTCTCTTTGATAGGCTTGAAATGAGAAAATGCTAAGGTTCCTACTTTTAAAAGGAGAAGGAAATCTGAAACTTAAAAACCTCCTCTACCCGTCTGGAGTCAGTGGTGGTCTTGTCAAGCCGACCATGTTAAGCTGTATTGGTGGTACTTGGAGTGAATCCAAGTAAAAGGGGAAGAGCGTGTAGACTTTAGAGCTACTTGCTGCTTGACTTTATTCCCTGTGTGATCTTCATTTGTAAAATGAGAATAATAATATGCACCTCACAGTGTTATGAGAAGTGGAAATAATGTAATGTTAAGCACTCTGCATTGCATCCTCATTATCATTAACAGGTTTCGTAATAATCATATGCACACTAAATATGGATAATATATCAAGTTCCACCCCAAAAGGGATCTAAAGACAATTGGACCAAATGAACATCTCCATTGGTCACACTAGATATTGATCTGTTGCCCTGAAAATACAACGTGCTTTTTGCATGTCCCTGTAGAACCTTGTCAAGATCTTGAGTCAGTGGCAGGACTTACTTCCTTCAACACACTGTGCCCTGAGCTCTCAGTGCTGCCAAAGCCATCACAGTCCCAAGAACAAGTTGCTCCACCCTCTGCCGAGCTCTGGTGTCCAAGGTCCATGTAAATGCCTCCAGAAAAGAGCCACTCTTAGCTCAGGCCAAGGCAAGGAGCATATGGTGCTAGCGCGGCTTCCTCTCATGTCCTCTGTCTCTTCGTCACTCCTCTGACTTCTACTGTATCTCGTGCATCCCATCACCACCTTCCAGCTATTGGTTCCTCGCCTGCTGTTGCTGATGAATAAAGAGTGGAAGATTTTAAGACTAAAGATTGTGAAGGAAGAGAGGATTGCCCAAGAAAAGGCTGAAATCAGAACAAAAGTATATGTAATAGATATATAGAGAGGGGGACAAACATTTGGTATAGACATTTATCAGAAAACAAAAGAAAATTAAAATGACACAATGTCACATTTTCTACACAAAAAAATGGGAAGGATCCACAAGCGAAATCGGCAGCTCTATGTGATGGTGAGTCTCCTATCACTTGATGTGGTTAGGAAAGGCCAGGTGACAGCTTGCCAGGTATGGGGCAGCGACAGCTGGTCCATCTGCTCATCGAATCATTTATCAGTCACTCACAGAGGATCTGCAGTGTGGCAGTCAGGGAATGAAGCATGGTGTTCTCTGTCTTTGAGGAGCTCTTTGTCTAGAGGCGTTGTCTAGATCCTTTCTTTAGTGCATCCAGCATCTTCCAAATCACAGATTCTGTAATTCTGTATCTCTATATTTGGGGCCGATGCTTAGCAGGTATAGCAGGTATGCACTGGTATGGCCCTATTGGCTGTTAAAATATTGAACTATTTCTTTACTAGTTGGTAAAACAAAACAAAACAAAAAACCCAACTGCTCTGGACCCCATCATTTGTCTCCATCCCCCAGAATTCCTGGGCCTCTCCAAGATCTAGCATTTAAAGAGTTAGCATCTGGTGCAACAGGGGGACTCTAGGACCAGCCAGAACCCTCCAGTTGATTGGTGCCCATGTTTTACCAATTGCTAAATATTTTAAATATCATCTGTCCCCGCACCAGTGATCCAAACTTGCCAGATTTTACAAAAGATCCCCTGCCCATCTAACTCATCTACTCTCACATACTTTCTGAAAAAAAAGAAAAAGAAAAAGAAAAAAAAAACCTCAACAAAAACAACAGAGTGTTTTGTGTAAACAAATGGGAGGGGGAACAATGGCATATGCATCCATCCACTCTAACAACAGAGGATTAGATGATTCTCACATGAAATTCATGTGTCTCAAACATCTAGCTATTGGAAAATGATAGGCCCCAAATACTCTCAATAAAAATATTCACCACTACCCACTGTTGAGTTAACCAAATTACTACAATCCAAACCCTGTTGTTAAAGTAACAAATTTATCATTTAAAAGCAGAACATCATCAATTGAAAATTATAATTACCTCAAGACCGCATAATGCTCACTAATTATAAAAAATCGCCCCCTCAAATTGCTGGAATCCCAGGTATCTGCTTGTCCACTTTCACAGGAGAAGTTTTTCACTATTTCAAGCGTTTTGTGACCTGGAGATATTACTGAATTAGAGTACTTAGTAATCTCTAGTAGGAGAAAATAAATCACTCTGGTGTTTTAAGGACCATTTGCTGATTGTGCACCTTAATTTAAGGGGGTAACTGCAGGAGCCTTCTTAGGAAGATACTTTTTCTTTTTAATGTGCAACAACTTTAATGGGCTTTCTGCTTATGTAAAGGGAAGACTTTGGGCCTCATCTGGACGAGAATGGTTTGGACAGAGCAGAATTAACATTTCTTTGTGTAAAAACTTACCTTTCTTAGAGGGAGATGCACATTTGTTGTGCTGAGGGCTCTCAGCCAGGGCTTTCCCCTGGCTGCCTTAGAGGCAGGATTGGCAGCCAGGGTGGGGGACTCAGTGATGAGCAGCTGGGAGAAGAGGCTCCGAGCCAGGTGGCTGACCCCGCAGTGGACGGACAAGCTGCCTTTGTGATGGCTGCATGTGGCTGGCTTGCTGCTGGATTTCCTTTTCTTCACTGTAAGCCTTCATGAGAACCTCCAATTTTCAGACAAGTGTGTATGCCAAGAGCCTTGCTTTATTGATCCCTGGGGAATTAGGGAGAGGCTGGGGAGAGAGCTCAGATAGCTTGTAGAGTGGTGGCAAGTTTGCCAGAGGCAACCAATGGGAAAGTGAGGAAAAGATGAGCCAAACAAGAGGGCATGGCAACAACCCATCTCTCTCAGGAGACCCCTAGACCGGCTGCAACCACCTGAGATGAGGGCTGAGGCACTTTATTTGGATTTAAAAGGCTGGAAAGCATAGGAAGACTTGTGTTACCCTAATAACAGTCCAGTTTTGTTTATAAATACCAAATTGTGATAAACAATAGTTTACTTAGGAGGCTACCGCTTCTACTTAATGAAAGTCTTCCATAAAAATGAAAGTTCTTGGAGATACACATCAGTTACCCACAAGTACCAAAACCAAAGAATTTGCTTTATTTTTCATTGGTCCATGGCCATCAAAGGCCTCTCAGGGCTCGCCAGGGAGCATGGACTACATTTGGACTATCCGTGGATTACCAGTGGCCTCAGAAATCCAGGCTTTTCTCTACCCAGCCTTTACAGGCAGTTCCACCCATACTTCACTAGCCTTGTGATAATCTCAGTTGCTAACCACTAGCATTCTTGAAGAATAGAACTGTACAAGTACTGTCGGTCAGTCAGACAGACAAAAATATCACATTTTTGTTTTTTTCTAACCACATTGTAATAATTTTGGAAAACAGTAAAACACATGAAGAAGGAAGTATTTAAATTATCTGTAATTTCATCTATTGGACAAAGACACATTAATATGTTTGTGCATTTTATTTCATGCTTTTTTTCTAAACATTTTTAAAGCAAAATCATATGTGTGTATGATACATCACATGCAATTTTATATTCTCCTTTTTTCACTTATCATATAATAATATGTTCCCATATCATTAAAAATCCTTTGAAAACATAATTTGTAATGACTACATAATACCTTATAATAAGGCATATAATATGAAATTCATTAAAAATAAAATTATTTCCAAATTTTTGGTCTTATAAATACATCCAAAAGAAAAATGGGCAAATAACATGAACCAAGAGTTTACAGAATTTGAAGAAATGTACTTTGGACATAAAAAAGATGCCCAAATTTATAAGTATAAAAAAACTGCAAATTAAACAATAATAGAACATCATTTTCACCTATACATTGCAAAAATAATTTAAAACTGCTAATCCCTCATGTTGGTGAGGAAATGGAGAAAGAAACTCCCAAAAACTATAGGTAAAAGGGTAAATTAACTTAGCATCTTTAAAGGACAATATGGCAATTGCAGTGTTGTTTGTAATATTGAAAACTGGGAATAACCCAGATGTCCATTAATAGGGGATTAATTAGATAAATTATGGTAAATTAATACAAAGGAATATTATGAGTCCGTATAAAGAATAAGATAGATTATATATGTACTGGCATGGAAAGATATCCAGAACACATTGATATATTATAAACGTAAAAAAACAAACAAAAAAAAAAACATGATGCAAAATACTTTGTACTCTCCAGTTAGTGTGGGAGATTGATTTGTTCCTGGAAATGGGAGCTCTCACTGAGTCAGCCAATTGCACAGGTTGTTACAGCCCTGCCCTTTCTGAGATGTATTTCTTACTTTCCACATTGGCAAAGGTTTGTCCATGCTCCTTAAATTTCTTGGAATAATCGCATGATTCCAGCAACAGTTTATGTACTTGTAGGTCCATTCCACCAGGCTAGGGTGTTGTTTACGATGCCCTTCTTAATGTAAAAAGAAGTTTTGCAATCATTAATTGCCTGTTAGCCTTTATCCTTTGTTTCCTCTACTGTTTTCTTTAAAGTACTTGAGTCTTCTTAAAACTTGCATTTTAATATCCAGCATGATTCTCTTCGTTTGTTTCTTTGGACCAGCTATAGTATCATTGCCTGTAAATTCTTTTGCTAGCTGATAAGGGGTTAAAACTTTTTCCTAGAATTCAAACTAAATAGCAGAAGGAACACAAATAACATGTATCATATTGCAATTATGGCTCTCATTGGCTGAGAGCAGTTGCAGCAGGGAACGCAAGCCCTCATTGGCCAAGAATGTACAATCGAGGGTGCTCTGCTGGCTCTCATTGGCTGAGGGTGTAAAACAGTACAGGGTATGAGGAAAACATATGATGGTGTTCTATAATGGATTTAGATATATTTAGGATAGTATTTGAGAGACAAATAATGTTATGTCAAATCATTATTAAGGTGGATTAAATGGGATATGTTTCTATGGTCCTCCTTTTGAAAAAATATATGTATTAGTCATAATGTCAATATATACAAAAACAACTATTAACCAATTAACAATGGTTATCTCCGGGCAGGGGGGATAGGAGATCTTTTTACTTTCTACGTTATATATGCATGTGCTCTTTGAAAATTTTATAGTAAGTATGATTACTTTTGAAAGGTCAAAAAGGCAATAAGTTTCTTTAAAGACATTTTAGTGAACAACTTTATATAAATCTTTGTGCCTGTTTCTGATTATTTCCCCATGATAAACTCCTAAGAATAAAAATTTGTGGTCAAAGACCTGCAATCGTATAAGGCTCCTGATACACTAAGCTTTATTGCTTTCCAGAATGTTGACCAATTTACACTTCTATCAGCAGTTTTAGATTCACTCATTTATTCATGCATCCAACAAATATTTTTTAAGTGACCCTGATATGCCTGCTTCACTGCCTAGAGCTAGGATTACCACAGGCAATTCAGATTTGATCCCTGCTCTCATAACTTATATGGGTGTTCATCAAATGGATGTGTAGTAACAAACTCTGGTGATTGCTATGAAGGAAACTAAAGGCTTCCATAAGAGCGCATTGGTAGAGGCGATGGGGGGGAAGAGTGAAGAGCATCCCAGCAAAATGGATCAGGTTCCACAAAGGCCCTGAGTTGGGAAGAGTGAGAGTACCTTGAGGACTGAAAGGGAGCCCTTTGGGCTGAACGACAGGTGTATCCAGGGAGTGGACTGGGATGATGCACAGCCAAGGCCAGATCAAGCAAACATAAGATTGGAGGATGTGATATTTTGGATTATTGTTCAGCAAATATGCATTCCCTTCACTGGCCCATTATGAGATACATTATACTTTTACGCCCCTTTGATGTTGGATTTGGTCATGTGGTCACTCACTTTGGCCAATGAGATGTTAACATGTGACACACAGCAAAGGCTTGGAAATGGGCTTGTCGGGTGGAGTTTAGATTTAGGTAACCTTCTATGAGAAGAACCTGTCCCACATAACGCAGATGGCCCTAGAAGAAAGAGAGATATGTTGAACAGAGCTACCCTGTGGACCTTCTGTCCAGGGGTCGGAAGAAGAGCCACTAAGCTGCCCCACAG
This sequence comes from Cabassous unicinctus, assembly GCA_029593785.1. Classification (NCBI taxonomy): domain Eukaryota; kingdom Metazoa; phylum Chordata; class Mammalia; order Cingulata; family Chlamyphoridae; genus Cabassous; species Cabassous unicinctus. The sequence continues at coordinate 19,160 of JAQZBX010032509.1, forward strand.
ACATGTGAGCCTCTTGTTTGCCACTGAGTTTGGGAATGATTTCTCCTCATTCTCAGGAAGCATCTCAAATTTATTATTTTCATTACTTGTTTAATTTTCCAACTTGTCAATTCTGCTCCATAAAGAGAATTTTCAACTTTTAAATAAAAAATATTGTTTAAATACCATCTTTTCTTATCCCAACTGGTGGAGTCTTTTATCCTTTCATTTCATTTCATTTCATTATCTTTTTATCTTGGCCTATTCACTTTGCTTTATCTTTCCACACCCTTTAAGTGCTTTTCTGGGATTTTTATCCTGTTTCATATATTATTTTCAAAGCCAAACTGTTTCACAGAGTCTTGAGAAACATGCCCCCTTTCCTTCTGCTGAAGTGTGTTTTCATGGGCTTCATTTCTCATGCTCATTTATCTCTGAACTATGATGGATCTACTTGGGTTGAGTATTTGCCAATGGATAAGCATCGAGATGAACTTGGGCCTGCTCAGTGTCACTGCACGTGCTGGTTGATGTCCACAGCTCCTGATGTTCACAGCTGCACATTGTATATATTTATCCTATGGGTTCTGCTGGACCTGTGGCTACCTGGCCTGGTTCTGACTCTTGCTGTTCATCTCATAAAATACCACCTGTGCAATAGAGAGTCAGCTGCCCAAGTTTATTGTTAGTAAACACTGGTTTTCTGAGTTGGAAGCAAAGACTAGGGATGTGACTTACAGTGCCCTCCTGCTTCATTTTAGGCTGACTGGTTTGCTCTGTTCAGATAATACAGCTCCATGGACCTATAGTTAATACATATTGTGGACCTTCTGGCAATATTAGAGGGCCTAGTTTTTTGCTGTTTTGTGTGTATTGATGGGGACTGGAACAAGAATGCATCAGGGACTTCCAGGCATTTTAAATGAAGACCTCTTTTTCTTTGTTTTGGAACAGGAGTGTTATCTGATTTCATGATATCTGTCCAAGACCCCACCAACAGTTTAAGTGTCCTGGGATTCATGGATTTGGCAGTTGCAGATTATTTATTAGTAGTTTCAGTTTTTCTTAGATTATCCCCATGGTACACAACACATAGATAGTTGTCGTTTTACTGTGGCACAAATTTGAATTGTCTACTGTCAAGCTGATATATGGAAGCGCATAACATAGCTACTGAATACACTGGATGACTGTCCAGAATTCACATCACACTGTGACTCTATTGTTTGCTACTGCTAATGCATATTCAGCATTTCAGCTGAAATGATTTTTTTAACTTGTATTTCTTTGTGGGGGAAAAAAAAACCCTGACATTGAGAAAGAGAAAAAATTTTAACAATAGTTGAGGTGGCCTGTGATATGATGTATGCAAAGAAAAGGTGTGAAGGAAACATGATCCATAAGAAATGCAGGAGCCTGTATAAACCTCTTTGTATGTGCAAATTTAGATATTAAAGAAATCTTAGGACATGCACCTGGTAAATACCAAAGGCCCTCTGTACTGCTTCACTTAGATCACTCTTACCTCAGTGATCAAAGTTCTTGAGTGTAGATTTATGGAAGCTGTAAATGTCTTAAATGTAAATGTAAATGTAAATCAGTTCCATGATTGAACTGGGGATGCAGAAGATAAGCCTGTGAAGCTAGCAATTTTTACTACTGCTTCTCATGGTTACAATTTATTGTTTGCTCAGTGCCATGCATGTGTTAAGCACATTACTTACATTTTATCATTTGATCCTCAAAATAAACCCAGGAGGTTTGTGTTATTATCACCATTTACAGCTAAAGAAATTAAGGCTCATATAAGTTAAATATCCTTCCAGGTTCACCCAGCCTGTCCGTAAGCAGTGTGGAAACTGGAGCTCTTCTATCCATGACACCTCAGGCCCTCCCTCTAGTGTACTCTTGAGGCTCCTTAAACTATATTCCTACCTACTTATGGAAACAGTAGGTAGTGGGGAATCTGTTTTATATATGGGTCTAATAAAAATCTAATAGAACATAGTGCTTCTTAAAAATAAGGTAAGGTTTGTCTTTTTAAGGCTATTTTGCAACAGACCAAGAAAACTACTAGTTTGTAGTAACTACGCATGCAGTTCTTAGTATTCTATACAGAGCTAAGTCCTTTGCCGTATTCCATCAGAGCAGGGGTTCTTAACCAGGGGGTTAAGATTTCAGGGGGGAAAGATTTCAGGGGGTCGGTGAGCTTGAATTGAAAAAAGAATCAACGTATTATCTTTCTTTTCTCTGACCTCCAATGGTGAATGTCATAAAACTATCTGCTGCTACATTCTGAGAAGAGGTCCGAGGTTTTCACCTGACTGGGGGGTCCGTGGGAAAAAAAAAAAAAAAAAGGTTAAGAACCCCTGCATTAGAGAATAGAATCCAACTACTGGCTCCCAGGGAAGATGTTTAGAATTATAGACCCAGATAGAAATTTATATTTATTTATTTACTTTGGATAAAGCCGTTTTGTTTTATGAATGAGAAAACTCAGGAACAGAAATATGAAGAAGCATGTCCTAGGCCATAAGACTGCTGGTGGAAGAGCTAATACTAGAATTCAGGCCTCTTGGCTCTCACCCAGGGATTTCCCCACAGTACCATGTTAATTGCTTTGAAAAGTAAACTATTGCTCTGTTCTATTGTTGGCATTGTCATAAAATCTGTGTGTCAAGTTAACAACTAATTGCTTAATTCCTCTTTGCTTTGTGAGCAAGATTCTACCAAGGTGAGATTCTATCTCACCAAAAGTAGGTATAAGGGAATATAAACTATTTAAAATAAGATCTTTGTAGAAGAAAAAGACATTTATTATACAGCTCTGAATGGCTAGCGGTACACACCTAAAGCACACAGGTGAGTCAGAGGGTGTGGTGAGGGAACAGAAATAGAAAACCGATAATCACAAACAAAGCACATGCCACGGAATCTCCATTTCTGCTCAGAGACAAAGGATAATAGGAATCTGGTCTTTTGAGGCTAGTATTTCATCCCCTGAAAGTAAGAGGTCGAGCCCAGAAGCACGAAGGGCCCATTGTAGTCAAGCTGCTGCTGCCTTCCCTTACCATGCTGGATGGGCCCTCCTCTGGCTTAGGCCTGCGCTACCTCTAGCGGCATCATGACAGAAGCCTCCGGAATAGTCTCCCTGCCAGTCTGTTGTTGATTGCAGCCAGGGAATTGTCAGATTAATGCTGATTCATCACCTTGAGCCAGCCAGTCAAAACAATACACAGCAAAGTCCAAGCTCTTTAGCCTCACCCAAGGCCCGCGGTGATCCGGACCTCGGCCGGGCTGGCTAATTCACCATGTTCCCCTCCATGAATCCTCATTCTATTGGTTGGTCTTCTTGGGTGCCATAAATGTGCATTGTATATTCCTACCTTTACGCCCTCAACCTAAAAGCCCCAACCCTTTCCCCCCACCTCCTCCTCCTCTCTATGTCGCCAGGTCCTTCCCAGACCTCTAAACCCAGCTCAACACCTGTGTCAAACTTTCTTGGAGCCTTATACAGCACAAGGCCAGGCGTGCCTCTCCTGGAGCTGCTGCTGCCAGTAGAGATTGATAAAACTCATAGCAGGCCCCTGGACCCAGCTCTGTGCTAAGTGTTTCCTTGTGGACTATCTCATTAAATCTTACACAACAATCCTGTATGGTAAGCTTTGATATCTTGGTTGCAAGATATCAGAAGATCTAACTCAAACTGGATTAAGGCATAAAAAAAGTTGTCTCACTTAAATGAAAAGTCCCAAGAAAGCAATGGCTCCAAAGATAGCATGAGAAACCATTCTCTTGCCATCTCTTGGCTCAGGTTCTGAGGGGTAGCTCCTTTCTAAGGCTAAGGGTAAGGGTGGAACAGGTACAGAAGCTCCTTTCTAAGGCTAAGAGTAAGGGTGGAACAGGTACAGAAGCTTCTGGCTCTCATCACTCAACACCCAGTCAAGCAGAAGGAGTCAAGCAGAAGGAGTCAAGGCTCTTCCCCAGAATTCCCAGCAGTCACGGTCTGTCTCCATTATGATTAGGTCACTTGACCATCTCTGAGTCAACCAGAGTGACCAGAGGAATGAGACTTGTGATTCGCTTTGCCTGATTTCACGTGACTTGCCCCTGCTGCCATCCTCAAAGCACACAGGCTAAAGTAGAGAAAGAGGGATTCTGTAAAGGAAACAGCTTCTGGGAAGCCAAAAACCACAAATGTCATGTAGGAGACAGTGAAACATCTTGACATGGAAAGCATTCCTGTACACTAAAAATAAAATGAGTCCTTCTTGTCTAGACGGCGTGGGGAATATATCTTTAATAATAAGCTTAACTAACAGATAGCTATTTGGAGGCTGTCCACCAAAACGTGTTTTTGAGAGTCATCTCCAGCTGGACTAGAAGATGAAAAATGTGAATTCAGTTTCCAACTCAATTCACAAAGCATTATTCAAAATCTTCTATCAAGATTATATTTTAATGTTGGAAATAGTACAAAAGTGGACTTAAAATTTTGTTCATTTTTCTCAAAGTGTTATCAGAGTAGTTTTTATTAGTTTTAAAACACTCATATTGAGGTATCAGAACCCCTGCTAAGTAGATATTTTCCTTAGAGCATGGTGGTTGTAAAGCAAGTTTACATACCTTGTGCTTTGTCGTTTACTGTTGCAATGTACTAGCCGTTCTCTCTTCTGTCTTCTCTTCTGTGCTTTTGCTCCCAACTAACTCAGCACTTTTGTACTTTTGTAGTTCTTTAGTGTATTTACAATTTCTCGTCTCTGATTTGCAAACCACGCTTCAAAATCAATAGTAAATTGATATACACAATAAAGCACACAAATTAATCAACACATTCATGGTTTAACATATTCACTGTGTACTTTTGAAATATTGCCAAAATTTAAAAGAAGTTCTCTATATTTCGATAATCATAAAATGGAAAGCTCTGTACCAGGCACTGGGCTACCCACTTTCTATTCTCTCCCCCACTTCTCAAGGGTGCTCCACCTTAGGCTCGGAAGTCATTGCCCCAGGTCACCAGGCCTTCAAGCTCCTTAACACACTCGCTAGAAAAGGCATCACTGACAACTCCACAGGCTTTCACAAAGATGACTAGGTGCTGAAACAGTAGCATCTATCCAAGGTGACATGATGGAGAAGGAGAGACGTGCTTTGGTCACTCATGCTCAGGCACAGTGAGGCAGAGCTGTCCCCAGTCTCAGCAGAATATGGTACTTCCGTGCTCTGAGAGTTACTTGCAGATATTTAATTTGATGGTCTCTAGGGTACTACATTCTCAAAGGGACAAGTTTTCAGAAGGTTTGCAAGTTTTCCGTTTCCCTTCTGTGGCCCATGGTGCCCAGTCCCTCCTCTCTCCGACTCCCAGCAGGGAATTATTGAGGGGGTGAAATCAACAAATTTCGGAATAGGAAGCAAAAATGTTTATCTTTGCCTCTTTTCCCAAGACCCACCTGCCGTCCCCAATTCAGACCACAATAGTGGACAGGGTGTGAGTTAAGAAGGCCAGGCAGCCTGGCATGGCTAGACCTGCTTTTTACGTTTTTGAGAAACAAGGTAACATCAGAAAGGACCCTAAGGATCACCTGGGAGACACTCTTGCTGAGAACAGGAGCTACCCCTCCCCAACAGCATGCTAAAGGTGGAAGGGTGCCTCCGCTCGCATCCTTCGGTGACAGCTCGCTGTCCTGAAGAATTAACCTTCAGCACACCTAAGCACGTTCCCACATCCCATGAATGTCTCCTCAGAATTATCAGCGTGAAAAACAATGACGGGGCTTCTCCTTTTCGAGGCCCCCCGAGGTCAGGCTGGATCCGGGCAGAGCGGCTGCATCGGGCGACGCCGCGGGTGAGTCCCACAGGCGCGGGCCCACCTGGCGGTGGCTAGAAACCGGCCCGGCGCGCGCAGGCCTGAATCCCTTGACCCGGGGGTGGCGCTCGTCCAGAATCCCTTTCCGTCCACGGTGCCGCCAAGAATGTGCAGTCCGGGGACGCGCGGGCGCGCTGCATCCGAGGGGGAGCTTTATCGAGTACCCATCTTCCATTTTACCAAGAATTTCCGCATTTTAGAGCCGACACCCGCCGCATGGGGTAGAAATGTTCACCCCATTTACAAAGGAAACGAAGGCTCCAGAGCGTTAGTAAACCCTCGGGGGAATCCTCATCTTCGATGCATTCTCTACCCTTTGGGGAAGACGAAAGAGCAAGCAGCAACTGGACAGTTTTTCAGAGCCAAGTTCTCTAGAAATTGAGATTACTCTTCATTAAATGGAGAAAAATGTCATTGAAACAGATTTTCCAGCAACAAGTGCTTTGTGGCTTGCTAGAAGTGTTTGAACATGACAGTGTTCAGTTGAACTGTAAAATGAAATTTGCTGTGTACTTAACCACCAAAGGCAGAAACTGGAAAATGCCCAGCACTATGCTGGCTGGCCAGCTTAACTTGCACAGAACAAAAATTTTTTTATCAAAATCTGGTTATCAATAAGCTGCCTCAGAAAATTTCTTGTCGTTGCTCCAGATATCAGCCCTCATGGCTGCAATATTAAAGAAGATGAGAGCTGGGACTTTGGCACTGGTGCTGGGTTTTACGTGGATGCCACGGAAGAGCTTTGGAACACTAACTACAGAATGTACTCTTACATAGCGGAGGTGCTTCCCCAACTCACAAATGCCAATTTCCC
>JAQZBX010032510.1:0-25812 GCA_029593785.1 Cabassous unicinctus
GCCCAGATATTATCACTTGATGGACTGTGTGCTTGCCCAATTCAGGCAGATTCATGGTCCACTGCTGCCAGCCCAGGTATGAATTGATTCAAAAGTGACCTCAATTGTCTAAGATGTGTTTCTGAGCATTTACTAGAAAAACCACTCAAGAGGCTAAAAGGCTGGTCCTAAAAAATAGGGTTACAGGAAAATAAGATTGTTACCTCAGGGCTGTCTTCCTTGGTGGAAATGCTCCATAGGGTTTTTATAGACTTATTATCCATTTGGTTTAAGAGGGCATGTACATGGCATGCTGTGCAACATTCTGGATCCAGTTCCTTGGAATGAACAAAGATGGCCGTGAAGAAGGAAAAGAATCTGAGGCCTTTGATAGAAAAATGAAATGTTTGACATGTCAGAAAATGGGAGTTTTATTCTCCCGCCAAAATTAAAGACTAACTGTATTAGTTAGCCAAAGGGGTGCTGATGCAAAGTACCAGAAACCTGTTGGATTTTATAAAGGGTAAAGCTTAAAGTCACAAGGCCATAAAGAGTAAATTACTTTCCTCACCAAAGTCTGTTGCCATGTGTTGGAGCAAGATGGCTCCTGGTCTCTGCAAGGGTTCAGTCTTCCTCTTCAGGCTCCATGGTCCCAGCTTCTTCTGGTCTCAGCTGTGGGGCTTGTCTCTCTCCCTGGGGTGCGTTTCTTCCTGGGCTCAGCTGCTCTGGTCTGTCCGCAAGATCAGCTGTAGACTATAGGCTCTCTCACATCCCTGGGCCTCTGCCATGTCTGTGGAGCTGTCTCTATTCTGTGTTCTTCTCCTGTGTGTTTACTTCCTGGGGCTCCAGCATGAAAACTACAAACTCCTCTGCTGTTGTTTTCTTTGTTTTTCTTTGTCTTTCTCAACATTCTACTGACATGGCCCAATCAAAGCCCTAATCATAATTTAATCAAGTAAAAGTGAAACCTCTGAAGTTAATACAGTCTAATATGCCCAGAGGAACAGACCAGTTTACAAACATAATTCAATATCTATTTTTGGAATTCATAAACAATACCAAACTTCTGCACTAATCAAATAAAAAAAGAAAATCATGAATAAGATACAGGAAATGAGAATTTCTACAGATGAAATACAGAATGGAAATTTAAAAATTGAAGAGAATTTGATGTTAGATATGAACAGTGTTATGAATTTCTTTGCCTTGAATAATAGAACTTTAGAATAGGAAAGGAACCTAAAATATTATTTTTTTCATCATTCATATTCTATAAAAGTGGGACTGAGACCAGTCAACCCCCTGACCAAGTTGTAGAATCATGGAATTTGAAGGTCTCAAAGGACCTGAATGATTATCTAACTAAACACCCATCTGAGGCTTCACTGAGTACTAGAATTTCACACTGGAAAGGACCTATATGGATTCTTCACTTTCCTTTGATCTACTGTGTTAAACATTTCCAGGACATCATTTTCTTAAGAGATTATCCAATCGCTATTTAAATACTTTCATCAGCAGGAAAAGAACCAAAGTGAGGCCCAATAACTACTGGAATCCACCTTTTGATAGTGCCCCTTCCTGTAATTTCTGTCCCTGGCTTCTCCTTCTCTCCCTTGGAACCACTAAATAGGTTTGACATCTTCATTTCCTGGTAAGCCATTCAAATATTTATAGACAGCCACCCCCAATCCCATTCTCTAAGGTAAGTATTTCCACAAATTACTCAACTGTGTCACAACTACAAGTCTCCTAATTTCCTTATGTGTTTGATGACACTCTATGAAACTGTTGACTCTGAGTCAATCCATTGGCTCAAGTGCATCCCTGCCACTCATTCATTGCAACAAGTGTCCAAGTAGCAGTTACCCAGTAAATATAGAGAAATCCTAACATTTTAGAGAACAGTCACTCTTTCATTTTGTCCTGGAGGGCCCAACTCCTCCTGTTCGCTATGAAGAGCAACACAGCAGAGTCTCTTAAATTCTAGCTATGAGTAATTCCTGTCTCAACATGCTCCCAGCAAAATAGTCCTGTAAAAATCACATTTGATTCCCACTTCAAATTTAAGAATTAGTGAGAAAGATCAGTCTACCACAAACAAGCTAATTGTAAATGGGGAATCTTTGTAGTCATGGTATTTAATGACAGAATGTATATTTCACATAAAATTCTGGATTTCTTGCTTCTCTTGAAAAATCAGATGACTGCTCTGGGCTTTTCTATAAGGCACCAGTAGGTGGGAGCTTTGTGTTAACTGTCCCTTTTAGGGTGTTCTCTGATTTTCCATAGCCCCCACTGGTTCATATTCTTTTTCCAACACTGAGGTTTTCTTTGCCTTATTCCTACAGTTATCAAGTTTGTGATTCCTATATCACCAACTGAAGCAAGTGGATTTTTTTTTCATATGACAATGCTTTTAAATAGTTTCTATCTATGCAACATATCATAGTATTGAAAATGCATAATATAAATTGGGGGTAGTATGTGGGAATCATGCTGCAGATTACAGGTTGAGCATAGTATTCTTAGTAATATTAAGCTGGAAGGAATGCTCTAATTAAGTTTATTCATCCTTTTGTGCTTCCCAGTCCTGGCAGCTTCTGTATCCCTCACTGTCAGTTTCTTCCCTGTAGGTGAGCATTCAGATCAGGAGACAAGCTTCAACACCTACCCCTTCCTTGGTGTGCTACTATATGGAAATCATTTTGCTCATTCAAAGCATGCCTTCTGGCCATAGTGCACGATTCTCAAAGCACGATGCTGAGGGTTTGGGGGCATAAAATCCAAAGTCAAAGAACTGTTCCTGCTTTGTATCTTATTCATTGGCTTCAAAATGCAGTGTTTGTCCAACCTCGGCAGAAACTTCCAGACTAAAGGCAGTGATTCAATAAAACAGTGACTAGAGGAGAAAGACTGGGCGTAAAACAGCAGCACCAGCAGCAGCAGCGCGGGCAGTAACAGCCCCCACCTCCCCCATCACCAGCGGCAACGCAGTCTTAGCCTCGTACTAGGTGCTGCTTTTCCCTCTCAGTACTAACAGCATGAGAGGATGGGGCTGCCTTCCTGGTCCCTGGAATGATTTATGTGGGCATTTTAGAACATTTTTTCCTTTTCAAAGCAGCCTTGATGTACATGCCATCATAATTTTACTTTTACTCAAATGTTACAGTGGGGGAGTGAGTATTCCTTATGATTTAACCCACAGCTCTGCTTTCTCTGGGCCAGTTATTCACTACCTTGTTTCTGACATATACATATATGGATCTTGTTTATTGCAAGTTTAAACTTCTGTTCCTGGAATGGGTGGTAAGGGTTAGTTTTGTGGTAGCTGCTCTTTAGAAATATGTGGTGATGACTATTCAATGGCTTTGTGATGTAGCTATGGCAAGTAAGTCTTGTTGGTTCATGGATGTCAGCCTTTTACACAATATGGTCATTAAATACATGATCGTGATGTCAAAGACCCATTTATTTTCTTTCCTGTGTCGTATTGGAAGTCTACCATTTGTTAGAGAAGAATTGTTACTCTAACATTTCACCAGATTGGAGCACAGATTATGTCTCAGCCCTTTGTTATTGAACGGGTGTTTTTCCCCAAGTGAATGATTGCTTTCTCTTCTGGGCTTGTCTCGTTCCATGTGGGATTCTTTTTCTTGCAGCTGTTCTCAAATATAAAATTCAGAGCCTATCACATTCCATTTAAACTACTTATGAACACAGAATAATTTTTGCATTATTCTATGGTCAGAACTTTTTATTGAGCTAAAGTAATTAAAATATATCTAACAGTCCTCCCCTTGGGTCATTCTATCAGGAACGGAGGCCACTAGTCATTTTTCTTTGACTTCACTGTGTTGGTCAGCTTAGGCTGTTACACTGCAGTAGCATTCAGCCTCACAATCACAATCACAGTGGTTTACAAAAACAAAGCTTCAATGCTTGCTCATGTTACATGTCAATCACGGGTTGTTGCTTGTTGACTATGGCCCGGCTTCACAAAGTTTTTACTCTGAGACTTAAGCTGGCAGAATAGCCCCTACCTGAGGCATTGCTGGGCTTGTGGCAGAGAGAAGACAGGTGCTAGATTTGCAATGACTCTTAAAGCTTCTTCTTGGGCGTGGCATATGTTACTTCCACTCACGTTTTACTGTCTAGGAAAGTCACATGACCAGCCCAACCTCAACAGGTCAAAAAGTACAGTTCTTCCGGGGGAAGGGGGAGCAGGGGTGGGGGGTGGGGGATCATAAAAAATATTTGGAAACAATAATAAATTCTATCCCAATCTGCTATCTTGAAGTAGAAAAATTCACTTCTCTCCCTTCTGCATCTAAAATATATCATGACAAATACTCCTATTTGGAAAGAAAAAGAATGGGAGGCACAAGAAGTTATTGATCACAGCAAGTCTGAAATCCCAGTGGGAAGTGTTGCAAGGTCCCCTAACATGTAGAAGAATATTCCTCGATTAGGCCCAGTCCATTGCTCGCCATGACCCTTTGGACTTTTGGCTCCATCTCTGGGAGATCTTTCTATTTCCATTTGTTCTCTTTTGCCGTATCTAAAGAGGAAAGTAGGGAATATCCCCTGCTAGGAGACAGAGCAGCTTTCACAGTCTGCTTCCTGCTCATTGAAATCAGAGGGGTATTTCAATGCCCAAATAGCTACAGTTTCATTTAGTCTAGACTCATGGCCCCTTTGATATTACAGTTCTCTCAAGAACTGAGTCAGCTTTTTATCAATTTTACTGATAAAATCAGTATTTATCAATAGCCAAAGTCACAATTCCTTTTGAGATAGGCCTATCTTTCTAGACTTAGTTATGGGTACTTTATCCATTTCCTGTGGTGCTGTAACAAATTAACACAAATCCAGTGACTGAAAATAATCCAAATTTATTATCTTGTCGTTCTGGAGGTAAGCAGTCCAAAATGGTTGTCAATGGTCTAAAATCAAGGTATTTGCAGGCCTGAGGTCCTTTCTGGAGGCTCTCGGAGAAAGTCTGCTTCCATGCTTTCCCAACTCTAGTGGCTGCTTGCACACCTTGGCCCATGGCCCCCTTCCTCCTTCAAAGCTAGCAATTGCCTCATTGTTATCTCTGCCTCCACGGACACATTTCCTTCTCAGACTTTTACCTCCTGTCTCCCTCTTTCACTTATAAGGACCCTTGTGATTACATTGGGCCTACCTAAGTAATCCAGAATAATCACCCAGTTTCAAGATCTTTAACTTAATCACATTGCTATGTAAGATAATACATATTCACTGGGGATTAGGACATGAACATTTTCAGGAGGTCATTATTGTGCCTACTATGTGTACTTTGTAGTTGTCAGGTTGTCAATGGAGAGCCATACCTTTAGTCTATTTTCTTTGAACCGTTGCGTAAAATTGAAGGGATTCACTGTGCAATGTCTTAATAGATCCATAGGTTTTTCACAAAAGGCTCCTTGTCTTGGAGCCTCAAAATGAAGCTGGATTTTAATCAGCAGGCTTATTATTTACCAGTTGGAAATAAAAAATAAGTTACATCTTCTGATGCTGGAAGTACTGCAATTTTTGGACTCTCTTGTGTGTTTTCTTTTCCCCAATTATTCTTGCAAATTGGCCAAATCTTTTGTGAGCTCATCTCAGAAGCATCTTGCCAAAACAGCCAATAGTAGCCAATTCCTGTTAACAGTATTCTTTTTCCCACTTCTTTGTTTGAATCACAAGCTAATCAGGTATAGTATCTGCCCTCCAGTTATTGCAGAGGACAATTTTACCATATATTTTGGGATATTACCATGGCCGCACTGCACTCCTAGTAACAGGTTCTATGTCTGGTTATACTAAATTTAGCTTACGCTAAATTATATTGTAGTATCAAACAATCCAGAAATCTCAGTGGCTTATAGCAAAGATTTATTTCTTATTTAATGTACCTGTATATCATGGGTTTTAGACTGCACCTCAAATCCACATTCTCATTATGAAGGATGCTATTTGATGGAGAAGCCCTTCAACAGCTCTTCACGCTTCGGCTCAGAAGTGGCTTGTGCCAATTCTAACCACATTTCATTGGCCAAAGAAAACTATATGGCCAAGCCTTATATCAAGCAAAGATAAGTCTGAATCCTGGTTATTACCCTTACTAACTACATCTAAGGCTCTGGAATATATGGGTCAATAAATTGAGCAAAGTGAAGCGTTTTATGCAGTGTCAACATCACAAATTTTTAAGAAGAATATATATTAACTATAAAGGGAAAAGAGGGCATTTCAAATGGATAAAAACATTTCCAATGATATTAGGTGCAGGATAAGTTCTGCATAGTCTAACCTTTTAAGAAACATTTTAAAGAACTGGGGAAAGATGGGGGAATGAGTTTGTTTAAATGGATTTAGTATGTAATAAGTGTTTAATAGCTATATTTATTTGTGTTCTGAGAGTAGATAGATTTCTGGGGCAGGGACAAATTAATTATTACTTATAATAACTGGGCCAGTTCCCCATGCCACAGTTTCCCTTTTCCAGGGCAATGGGATGAGATCCAGATGTCATCCTACAAATACCAGGTTCTGCACTTTAGGTGAGGAAGCCTGCATTAAGAATCTGGGCGATTATATGGGAGAGGGACACCTGTGCTCCCACTCTCCTGACAGTTGGAGAGAAACCATTGTTCCATAATATAAATAAATTCTTCTTAAGAAAGAGCCTAAGATTTCACCCTTTGGAATGTAAATATATGTCTTTAGTGGGAACATAAGTTTAGCATCCCTGAGTTTACAACTCTGGGTTTGTTTAGGGTTTTATCCCTGATAGAGATGTAAATACATACTTCCCAGGAGGTAAATCTCTCTGGACTTCTCACTATCAATCCAGTAATAACTTAACTTTTATTCCAGGTGAGTTTCAGTAAAACTTGCTCAGAAAGCAGCAACCATGCAGGAACATAAAAATATTCTCTCAGAGCCCCATGTTATGGTGTGAGATGCTGGAGATGAAAGGTAGTAGAGGGAGGATTTGATGTGGCGAAAGCAACCAAATGCAGATTCTTGTGTAAGAGAAATTTCCTGGTGAAATTAAGTTTCAGTTACATTGTTTTAACCTTTGTGGAAGAAAAGGTGTGGGTTTGAGAGATTACACCTGGAGAGCACAAAGGCTATAGAAAAAAGAAGGAGCCAGTACATGCCCTTCACTGTTAGAGGGAAATGGTGAGTTTGTGAGTGAGCATAGCTGGGGAAGCTTTTGGTGGTGCCTGTGCTGCTGAAATGACAGAAGATTGAGAACAGGTTTTACATATGTTGGAAAACAACATGGGTTTTTCCATAATAATACAAACAGTTTTGAGGGCAGAACGGAAGAAGGAAAATGAGGGAGTGAGACGGTATGCTGTTAATGGGTTTGAGATTGGGATGCTACGTATGTCTAGGTCAGATGTGGGTCTAGGTCGTGGAGAATAGGTATGGGGAAAGCAGTGGCTTAGAAAGACAAGTTTGGGAACTCCACAGGAGCATGAGGTGACGAGTGAGGGGGAAGGAAGAAGGTCATACACCAAATTCTACTGATCATCAGAGACCATAGAGAATCAAAGACCGGAAATGTGAAGGTAGAAGCTAGGAGACTGAGAAGGAATGTGAAAGAAAAGGAAATGGGTGACACATCAACATTTATAAAAGTGATTGGGGGAAGGAAGGTAGGTGGGAAAGCTGAGGGGAAGACAACTGGGTTTTAGGAAAAACACAAATAGACACAGTGCTAGTATGTTGCTCTTTTTCTTTTAGACATAATATAATTTTTATCTTATTACTAAAGTATTACGTATCAGTGGAAGAAAATATGTTAATGGAAGGAGTTTGGAGAAGAAAAAAAATGATTTGCAACCCTGCTACCTAGAGAGAGCTACTATTAATAATTCCAGACTTTTATCTTATCCGTGTATTATCTACCCCTCCTTTTCATCATTCAATAATATATGTACTCTTGCTGTTAAATGTTTTTCTGCATCATCACTTGGAATAACACTTTTTGTCTTTCCTCACAGAGATGTACAGGCAGTCTCTCTCATGCTCGGTGAATGAAGTGGGAGAAGTGAGAGCAGCACAGACCTCACATTCTTGCAGTCCAAGGTCGGCATACATCCTAGGCCTTGGACTTCAGGCATCTGTATTTGGCTTATCACTCATCTTTCTTTGGGAAAATATTCCCAAAGAAAGCCCAGTGCAATGCCAGCATTCTTCCATTTTAAAGAACTTTAAAGTACTTTAAAATTTATAAAACACTTCCTATTTTGTTTTCACACCAGCCCTGTGGGGTAGATATTATTGTTTTTATTATTGATGTTTTAATTTTGCAGATGAGAAACTTGAAGCTCAGAGAGGTTGAATAACTTTTCTAAAGATTCACAGCTCATAGGAACTAGAGCCAAAAATAAAATCCATGTCTTCTTTCTTACTATTCTATTCTTGTTCTTTTACTTCCTAACGGAAGAAGAACAAAGGGTTATTATTAACATGTCTGAATCTCATCTATAAAATTGGAAAGATTGCAAATGTCAAGGATCCAGTAACTCACATACGAACAGAATAATTAAAGCAGTTGGTAGAAATAGCCAAAACAATAATTGCAGAAGCCACATTTGGAGGTCAAGTTTTGCTATGGCATGCTTTCCAGATAATTGCTCAATGTTCTTATCATTTTGTGCTGCAATATGTGTTCTGTCATTGATAATGGGTGTTACAGTGGTGTGCGGGGGAATGGGAGGAAACGTCACACCATTCCAGGGCTTAACCTTGGCTACTGTGCTTTGATATTATTTCTCATTGTCCATCCTTGTAGGTCTGTACACCTTCTGTAGAAGCTAACCTGGGAATTGCCTAGGAACCTTGAGAAAATATAGAAATAAAATCTATATTATTAAGGAATTTTGGACCTGGCCAGGAATATCATGATTTTATGTGCTGGTGTCATGGCAACATTAAATTTAGCATCATCAAATAAATCCAAAGGAAATGCTAATGAGAAGTCATTACCTAATAATATTTGCAGATCCTTGACAGGTATTGAAGGGAACAAGGAGGTGGCCACAATCTCTGTCCGGGATATGATAGCCATAAGAAGGCTAGTAAATGACACTCTTGGGAGAAAATTGCCTACAAGTAGGAGGCTAATTACCTCTTTGAGGACGTTGACAGAAGTGACATTGACAAGAACAGAGAAGCAGAGGGCCTGGAAAATCACACTCTTTACCTGTTTGGAGGAAGAAATAGAGGGAGATACACAATGGAAGTATCTTGCCACACTGTAGGCAGCCCTCCTCTACGCCCTGTCCGCTTCTAAGGCTGAAATGAGCATATCTTAATGGTATGGTTTAATAACATTTCAGAATCTTTTCCATATTTATCCTGAATTTAAAGACAGCAGGAGCCTTAGAAATTATTTACTAAGAAACTGGATCCAGTCCAGCAAACCCAAAGTAGAGTGTTTTAGAATCTTCCCAGATTGACATTGGATAGAGGGTAGTCATTTATTATTCTTTATTTTGGGAGGCAGTATCCTGTGAGGACCATCCGGACTAAAGTAGGTTCTTTTTTTCTTTCTTTCTTTAAATAGAATACCAAATAGAATTGGCAGTGTTTCCTTGAAAATTAATTCAGAGTGTGCATGGCTATTCTAAGAGCTAAATTTCATTACGTATTCTTTCTGAAGAAGATAGCATCAGACCACATAATACTGCAGTAATAAAAAAATGTACTTTATATTTAGTATAATAGCATATATTTATGGATCACTGCTTTGAGCCAGGAACTGTTCTAAGCTTTAACAAGTATTAACTTATTTTATCCTCATAGCAACCCTTTAACATGGGTACTATTATTTCCATCTCTCTTCAAAAAATAATGAACCTAAATCACGAGAGGTTAAGGTTGCCCAAAATTATGTAGCAAGCATTTGCTAGAGGCCAGGTTTGAGTAAGGGCAGTCTGGTTCCAGGACTTAAACTCTTGACCTCCATGTCCCACTATGTCTCTGGTTCCACAGGCCCTTACCTGTTTACTGTATATAATTTACAACATTAATTTTCTCACTGTGATAGATTACTTGGCCAATGGAGTTCCCATTTATATTCAGATGATTATAATTGCAGTACTGCTTATTCTACTTTTTCCTGCCTGGAGGATAAATTCATTTCAGAGAATATCATAATGAAAATGTACATACAGAAAATATGGCAGGAACATAGAAGGAAACAAGTGGTTTTGAAGTCAATCATGTAAGGCATTGAATGCAGCACGCATAATTGCCATAGGCCCCAATGTTATTCGTTACAATTATCCCCCAGAGTCTAAGCTGTCAGTCTTCCCACCAAGGTCATGTTACCTTTCAAATGCTCAAATGTAATGCTGAAACATTTCAATTCTGTGCTTCTAGCAAAATCATTGAAATGAATGTTTGAGGATGTACATAGAACACATTTCTGATAGATGACTTGGCAGATCCTTCTGGGTAGTCTAGCAGTGCAGGAAAAGCTGGACCTAGGGAATTGGTTTCCATTCCAGATAAGGCACTTACTAGCAATTCAGTCTTTGGCAATTTATCTCTTTGTATTGCCCTTTACCCATCTGTAAAATGGAGATCGTTCTGACCTCTACAGGGTTTTGTGATTGTTGAAGCTGATAAAATATGAGTGCCTGCCACATACCATTTACTTAATATAAGGGCAATAATAATAGTTGTTTTTAGGACAGAATCTTTGGACATGTTGCTTTGATTGCTAGTGAAGCTATTTATGGATAGAGAGCCAAGTGATATTAATGATACTTGAGGCTGTGTTTTATAATAAAACAAACCAATTGAGTAAAAGAACTTGATTTGAGTTTAGAAGAACATTTTTAAAAAGTTTTTGAAACTTATAATCTCTCTATGCAGAGGTTTCTACCCTGTGGTCCTATAGATAATCTGTCTATACTTCTATTATAACACTTAGCACTCTATATTGTATTCAATTTGTTCACATCTAGGTTCAGCAGAGAAGACTGTGAAGTCTATGGGAGAAGAGACCAGAACTAATCAGAATTCATAGCTATAGCATCTGGCAGAGTGTTGGCTACAGAATAGGTGCTTAATAAATGGTTGTATCATAAATAAATGAATGAACCAACTCTAAGTACTCAATGCAGTCATCAGTGAAACACTGCATTATACTGGAAAATTATGAATAACAGTTCAGTGATAGGATGGTGAAGTAGCCATACTTACAAGAAGTGAAAAATGCCTTGGACATCCCATTTTCTGGTATTCCTCATGAAAGCTAGGTTCTGTAGGGATATTCATGCCAAAATAACATAGCACTATCTTTTTGGTAATAAATGAAGCTTCTTTCAATGGAATCAGATTAACAGAGTGAATGATTTATCTGACAAGAAGAACATATAATCTCCAACGAGTAAGCTAAAAAAAAAAAAAAAGTGTAAGAAAAAAGCACATTGTTCTGTTATTTAAATTTAAGTTGCCATTGTGATTTTATCAAAAGTTGAGTAAGTGCCAATCCTATTTGTCATACAAATAATTGATTTTTAACATCCTTGGCATCTGAGTTATGACACAAGAGGCAAAGATTGGGTGCTTTATCTGACACAAATAAGACTGTAATAGGAGAAAATAACATTTTGATGATTCCAGTACAATTTGCCTGCTATTACACTGCAGTGTCTGATGGCTCATGTATATTTCTGCTACCTTAAAATAGGGATTTTGGGGAGAAATAGGGTCTTTACTATCATCATACTTTTTCAAGAGCCAGCTTTTAATTAGTGAGATGGCCTCCATTATTTTTCCTCTTGCTTTTCTCCTGTGGCCCATTACCTTTGCTTTACCTGAACTGAAGGGAACATTTAGGGATTTGTGGATATCTACTGAAATTTTTATAACCTGAATTGTCTTTCCGGTTCAGGCAGCAACACCCAAGATATTAAACTGACACTTCTGAATTTCCCAGGGCTGCTAGCACACATCTGCTATTCATTTCTACATAGTTTATAGAGTAGCTATTTTATAAGTCACAGGCATCTATCTGCAGAAAGATGTTGCTGACAGGATTTCTTGAAAGAAGAGTAAAGGTGTGACATATTTGCTCCAGCATTGTCCCAGATCCAGTGATGTTGGCACGCAGACTATTGGAATCTTCTTCACCATCATTGTCAAGCTGGTTTCAATCTGTCTTTAATGAGATGCTGAACAACTCAAATAGGAGAGCCAAGGATGAGCAAAGAAATGACAGAAGAGGAGGAGGTATGGCTTTAGGTATGATCCAGAAGGAATTATATGGAATGAAGCAGAGCAGTGAGTACAGGAATGTGCTGTAGCCCAAGTGTCTGCTTCTAAGATGGTGGTCATGGGGGCGTGTGTGTTGCAGAATTGGGAACACACTTTTACATCAGAAAGATTCTGAAAACACAGTTTCTCAGACTATACCTCAAAAGACATTTAAATCCATAATAAAAAAACTGCAGTTAAAAGGAAAATATTAGAAAACATTGTTATTACTATACTCATGATTAGGAAAGTTGTATGGAAGAGTGGTCAAAAACTTGGAATTTGTTTTTTACTAGTTCTATGACATAGGGCACATTACTTCACCTCATTAGATTTTAGTTTTCTCATCTATGATATAGAAGTGAGATTGGTACCTACCACAGTGATTTGTTTTGAGGATTAAATAAAATAATGCAATAAAGCCCACTGAGCAATACCTGGAACATATTAAATACTCAATAAACTTCATTATTATTTCCTAATAATTATTTCATAAATAACATAAGATTTTCATCATCTTCCCAGAGAAAAGAAAACTGTAGAGTTGTTTTCAGTTTTTAGAAGAGTTAAAGGGAGAGAGAATGCAAATAGTTAATCACTAAGTTTACAAAAACACCTCACATTATATATGAGGAATCCATTTAAAAAGTCCAATTTTATTTTGCTAAGTAATGGAGTTATTAAGATGAACAGATATTTTGGAGTAGTATTTTGTTTGGTACTAAAAATCTTAAGAGTTCAGTTTGTTTCCTTGGATTCCAAATACTCTGGGGTTGCATTACCTTGATGATGCTGCCAATTTTAGAAAACATGATATTGTAACACATTGAATATAGGAAGAAATGGAGAACCCAGATGTCATTAGTAAGCCAGACATTACAGAGATTTGCAAAAATGTAAAATAGTGCCATCCTTCTCATTAAATTTTTTATTTTGGAAAATATAAAGTTACTTTTTATAAAAACTATTAATGGTAATGAGTTTGTTATTGTTATTTTTTAATGAATTGAATATTTGTAAAAAGTTCTTAGTTTAAATTTCCAATATGAAAACTATTGACAGATATGACCCACATCATCAAAGGTCTTTGGCATTTTCAGTAATATTTAAATGTGTAAAGTGTTCCTGGACTGAAAGGTTTGTGGACCGCTGCTATCATCAAACATCTGTGGATGCAGAGACTTTCACACACGTATGCAGGCTTCTAAACGGCAGAGAGCAAAGTGCTATCTAGCATCATGCTGTTCTGTTATATTCATAAGTAACAAAGATTTACTGAACTGCTATATGTGTGAGACACACAGATGACCTGGTTTACTCCTCACAGCAACTCCTGTGCTAAAATAACTGTCTTCAACCTGTGGGCCTGTCCCTGTCTTCTGTGCTATCCTGGACCTGAACTTTGCCTGTTTCTGTGGGCATATGTGACTCATTTGTCACTCCCTTCATTCCTTCATTTAAAATGTAAGGGCCCATGGGAAGTGGATGTGGCTCAAGCAGTTGGTACCTGCCGAACACAGAGGTCCTGGGTTCGGTTCCTGGTGCCTCCTAAAGAAGATGAGCAAGACAGTGAACTGACGCGATGGGCTAGCACAGTGAGCTGATGCAACAAGATAACTCAAAGAAGAGACACAAGGAGGAAAGCACAATAAGAGACACAACAAGCCGGGAACGGAGGTGGCTCAAGTGATTAGATGCCTCCGTCAGTCCTGGGTTCGGTTCCCAGTGCCTCCTAAACAGAAGATGAGCACACAATGAACAGACACAGAGAGCAGACAGTGAATGCAAACAATGAGGGGTGGGGGAGAAATAAATCTTAAAAAAAAAAAAAAAAGTTAAAGTCAGGGCCCAAAGAAAGAAAGAAAGAAACTATATATATATATAAAATAAGGACCAGGATCTCACTGCTTAGGGCATTGGCAAAAGCTCTGTATTTAGCCAGAATTATTTTTATTTTATGTAATAAACACATATGTAGTGTTTACTATGTGCAAGGCATTGTTCTAAGTGCTTCACAAAGATCAACTAATTTAATTCTCACAACAATCCTCTAAAGTTGTTACCATTACTATCCCTAGTTTCTGGTGAAGAAATCTCAGAGAGGTGAAGGAACTTGCCTGAGGTCACACAGCTGGTGGAGTCATGATGCAGACCTGGGCCTTCTAACTCCAGGGTCCACGATCTTAACCACTATGACTTAGTAACTCATACAGGAGTGATTGCTATGTGCCAAAATAATGATAATACAACTCTTTCAGTTTTTATCTGAACCACGATAGGCGTTAAAATGCTTGTGGAGTAACTAAGATTCCAACTGAAGTAAAAGTCTATGAAAGAAAGAAAAAAAAAAAGAAGAAGGGCTAGGAACTTTGCTATTAGTGAGATAAAGGATGTAAAATTTTAAAAGAGACATGGTTTCTCTCTTCATGAAGCTTACGTTCCAGGGCAGGAGACATTAAAAAATAGATGCATAAAGAAATATATAATTGAAAATGTTTGTAAGTGCTGCGACTAGAGTGTTTATGAAAGCCAAGCAACATCGTAAAAAAATTCTCCACTGCCCTTTCTCCTTTATGCCACTCAGTCTCGATCCAAAGTCCTAGGCAACCCTGTTTGATTGCCCTAATGTGAGTGATTGTTACAGTCACGTCCCCGATGAATCATTTCTGCCTTTATTATTCCCCGTGGAATCCCTCTGACATTGACCCTGAGCTTGGTCACGAGACTCGCTTTGGTCCATGGGGCACAACAACAAATAGAAGCCTGAAAAGTGCTAGCACATCGGGGCTTGCCCTCTCTTGATCCTAGGAACTCTTCTGCATGGAAAGAAGCCTGAACTGGCCTGCCCATATGTGGCCAGAGCTAATTGTCAGACAGGTGAGTGACACCTGTCCAGCCCTAGTCTAGTGGCCAGATGACTGCAGCTGTGTATGTGATGCCAGCAGAGATCATCTCAAATTGCTGACCCACAGGAATAAAATGAAAAGATTGTTGTTTTAAATCTCGAAGTTTTGGGGTAATTTGTTATGCCAGAGGTGGGATGTGGGCCCTGCTTTCCCCTGAGGCCGTGCGGTATAGACTATGAGTAGTGCAAAAAGATTGTATCACTCTTATGCCAATAATTCTGTCCTTTCATCTTTGTTTCATATAGGCAGATTTATTTGTATATTTTCAGTTAATTCTTATTTTTATCAAATACATATGCATACACAGTTAATAAAGTCAAATAACCTTAAAATTTGGGGTAAAATGCTTCACAAAACAGCAGGTGCCTTTTCTTCCTGCCCTACCCGCTTCCCACTACAAAGAGCAATTATGTTCAACATTTTAAAGTTTTTTCACACGTAATCCTTTCTGCTTTTAAGTGCTGAGTGTATACTAATTTAATTTAATCTTTTTCTCTTGTGGTTTGGTGTTATAAATATTTCTAGTTTCATTGGAGATAGGGTAGTATTTTTGTTTCTTGTTATTATTATTTTGGGGTGATTTTTGAGAAGAGAAGGGGTGAAAATACCTTTATCTCCCATTTTAAAACAAGGATTATTAAATTTATTTTTATCACCTACAGGAAGTCCCTGGGGCAAAGCATATGGACACTTCCTGATGTGACACTCTCCCAACTTGTCTGGCTTTTGCAGGTTATATATATTTTGTAGACAACTTAGTCACGTGTAGCCTGGTTTCTGATTCACTATCAGCAGAAGTCTGAACAGGTCATAGTCATGCCTGGCTTGTTTTCTTAGTCTTCCATACCTTCTGCCTAGAATGTCCATGAGCACAACACATAGGTTATCTCTAGGCAGTGACTCTTCTGTGCACTCACTAAAGACAACCCGTTGAACAGTTACCACGCTGTTTTGAAATCATGCATTTCCTTGTCTGTCTCCCCACTAGACTGTTAAATACCTGAGGGCAGGGATGTAATAATCATTTTCATATTCTAAATGCCTGGCATATGTGTATTAGTCAGGGTTCTCCAGTGAAACAGACCCGACAGGAGATATCTGTAAATAGTATGAGATTTCATAAAATTTTCTCACGTGGCCGTGGGGATGCAGAAGTCCAAATTCCTCAGGGCAAGCTGCAAACCAGGGGCTCAGATGAAGGTCTTTGATGAGTTCCCAGGGGACGCTGTCTGAATTAGAGATGGAAATTCTCTTCCTGAATGATTGGATGAAACGTCACTCATTGCTGACAGCAATCTCCTTGGTTGATTGTAGATGTAACCAGCCATCTGCCATCTATGCAATCAACTCACTGATGATTAAAGTCCATGGAATGCCCTTGTATTACAATTAGCCCAGTGCTTGCTTGACCAAACAAATGGGCATCGTTACCTGGCTGAGTTGACACATTAGCCTAACCATCACATCATGGATTTAACTTTTTTAAATCAATGAATAAATAAAGTTTTGAAAATCTATCTTTATCCCTGTGTTAGAAGATGGATTCTGGCATGCTGTGGAGTTTTGTGATCATCCATCAAGTAAATAATGATTATCAAGCAATTTCTGTAGAACGGTAGAAATTGAGAATTGGGTGAAAAATAAACACAAGAACTGCAACTGTGATAGATTACTATGTGCCAAGGACAGGTATACGTAATTTATATGCATTATTTCTTGCAGGTTTTAACTTAAAATTCATTTTGGCCAACTTTCAACTAGTTTCCTAACATTTAATTTGTGAGTAAAAGTTTTGGTAAGGCTACTTAATTCTATTGAAGTATTATAACATGAAATTTTAATGCAGTATGATTATCAAATCTTAGAATTATAGGCCCTTATTCTCTTACTTTTCATAAAATTAATTTTTATTGGTTTTATTGGACTGAAAGCTCCATGAGGACGTATATTGCATAATTAAATCACCAGCATATATTTCAGTGCCTAGCATATACTAGGGGCTCAATAAATATCTGTTGAATGAAGGAATGAAGGAATGACATGGGTATTTTAGAATATAGCCTCCGAGTAACCAAGAGTACAGGCATACAGTGTTGGGGAAGGGCCCAAATGGTTGGAGAAAGCTTGGGAAGATTGGTCTTAGCATAATGTCTAAAGATGGGTAGAGGTTGGAGAAGTGAAAGGAAGAAGATAGCACCCGGAAAGCTGCTCTAATTTAAAGAACACTGAAAGATCTCCTATCCCCAAATATTCCATTTGTTGATATGACAGAGGGTTTAAATTTCCCAGCTAGAGCAAGTCTTTCAGTTAAGGAAATGTCTCTTTGAATTACAAATAAACTCGTTGGGAGGGATGACTAATTTGCATGTTAAAAGTTACTGCCTCATTAGCACAGATGGTGTGTTCTAACCTAAGCTGGAAACCTTAAACAGGTCTTTACTAATCTAGTTTGAGAAGGGACTATGGAAGGTTCGAAGAAGAGTTGAGGAGACCTGGGTAGGGTTTCCCAGAGGTGCCTCTGTTTCATGGACATAGTGAGGCCACTGAGAAGGCCAAGGAAAGTACAGAAGTTGAAATTTGAGACAGTAAAGACCAGCACTTACCTCCAGAAGAACTATTTCCCATATTTATAACTTTTAAAAAAAGATACTAGTGATTTATTCATTTAATAAAAGTGAAAATTGTTGAAGGTTTTGAGAATTTGACGGGTCTTGCACTTCTGATGTTCCTATATTTCTAGAAAGACATTTCCTTTGGAATGGTATTTATTTCTACATAATAAAACAAAACAAAACCTTGTAGCCAATTAATATGAAAAATATATTATTTGACTCTCCTTTTAAATGTAGCTGATAAAGTAGATCCCATGGTTAATTCATCTTTGTTTCCCCAAGTGTCTAATCCAAACCTTCAAAAATATTTATAAAAGAATGAAAATAATTGTATCCACAGTGAGTGTCTCCAGTATAATGAACATCTCATTTTGTGAACTTTAATAATTTATCGTGTTTCGGAGTGGCTTGGCCTTCTAAAACATTTCTTGAATCTATTCATAACGTGAAAATACACAGCAAAGAATGAAAATACATTTGGCAGAAATAGGAGCCAGTGGGAATATTACAGAAAACTCCAGGGAAATCCAAAACAGGAAATTCATTGATCAAAAAAGGTGGGAATTCCAATAAGCAAACACACAAAATATAAAACCCAAGTAAAAATTAGGGGATTGTCGAAAGACAAGTTGTAGTCCAGTTTGCGGACTACGGCATTTTATTCCAGACACCAAATTTTGCTGCAGGAAAGGAAGCCAGATCACTTGCAAGAACGGAAGTGGCTTCGGGGTTCTAGGGATGGCAGATGATTTTTATAGACAAAAAAAGGAAGTTACTTTGCTCCTATTAATTGGACGAGGGTTTGTCAGTCCTGCAGGGGTTGCCTTAGAGCAGGTGTGCTTTATTTTTTGAGTCAAACTGTAATGAACTTGGGGCTCGATTGGCTATCTGGGCCAGCTACCTTTGTGCGATTTTCAAATTTCAAAAGATAACGAGGAAACTTAAGAGATAATTCAAAGAGGAAGTAGACATGGACTTTTAAAATTTATTTTATTTTATTATTTTTTATTATTTTGATTCTGAGGAGTCTCCAGGGCTTTCTCTATTCAATTTTATCAGTATCTCAGATTTTTTAAAGCTAGCCTGGTTGAACATCAGTCTGAGGTTTTTCTTTTGTGGCTTTCCTTTCTATGTTATCAATAACTTTTAGCAAATTCAGCTATGACAACCCCATAGTGTGTGGATAATTCACGGACCCTGATAATACAGCCTGCCACTAATAGTTTTTAATGTTATGTAAAAGCATGGTAAGGAACCACTGTTCCCAGAATGAACTAACCTGGGCTGTTTCTGTTAAATGAGCCTCTATCTGACCCTGGCCCAGCAAGGAAAGCCCCCTGCACTTGATGATTTTCTGACACGTGTTAGGGGAGAGCTGTTGGGTGAGTGCCTATCAACAGTCATTCCTTTCCTAAATTATTTCTTCCAATTTCTTATTAGATTTTATTTAATCTTTAGAAACAGGTAGATTGTGTCTAGAGAGACGGAAAGAGTGTATGCCCTTGGCAGATCTGAAAACAAATGGGATTGAGGAAATAAAGCAGAAAAAAGGGATCATTAGGAAAGCAGCAAGCTGTTGAGAAAACTGAGAGCCAGACACTGTCATAAAGATTTGAAATGCTGCAGCAGAGGTTTTTATTTATTTATTTATTTTTAATTTTATAGCTCTCTTCATTCTGAAAGGTCATGGCATTAAGAGAGATAAAGGGTTATCCTTTATGATCTCTAGTAATTTAAAATACTGTAAACAAATAAATCCTGGTGATGAGGAAATGTTTATTAGCCTTAGGAGACTTGGTAAGAGTTTAGTTAATGTATTGATACACCAAGTGGTTGAAATTAGAAGACAAAGACTGGCTCTCAAAAAACTTTAATATCTTCACAGAACACTAAGCACACTTCCTTATCATAGTACCTGACATCTTAAGAATAAAAGGTATTATCTTTCAAATATAGATGTTTGACCAACATAGGAAATAACCACAGAAGTGAACATGCAGTACCTGGATGTTCTGGGCATCTGGAAAGAGGAAATGGGCATAGGGCAATTCTTACCACACCTTCCCATTTCATGTATACTTTTTTTTTTTTCTCTTTTAATTTTGACTTGAGTGGCGATCTCTAATTTTAGAAGAAACATCTTGAATGAGTGGAAGGATACATTCTCTTTGATCTTGAGTAAAATTACTATGTATTCTTTTAGGTCTACTTTGGAGATACACTCCTGAGCATCTCCATAATCCTTACAGAACATTGGAGAAGGTCTTGGTATACTAATAATTAATGGGGGAAATTTTCCCTATGCCTCCTCCCCTCCCTCTGCCCCCCACTGAGTACAAATGATTTAGGATTAGATCAGTACTCAGAGTGAGAGGATTTGGGTAGGGGTGGGACCTCACTGGATTGGGGAATCAAATGTGGTAAGGGCTTAAATCAGACAACCCAAATATCCAGATGTTCCAAATTGTCCCAACCCATTTAAATTCCCATATATGCCAAGGTTCAACTTCTGTACCTCTTTTGTGTATGAGTCTTCTAGATGGATGTGGCAAATGGAAATAGCCAAATGTAAGGATTGTTTGACGAAAGGGGAAATTTTGTGTTTAACTGCTTGACTCTTTATGGAAGCTAAAATAGGCTAATTTTGAATAAATCAATAGTAGAGATGATGTCTGGGAGCAATTATTGGAATTGTTGATTCTAAATGGAAGACTACAGTGCTCAAGGGTGTTGTTTTCTGTTTGTATATCCAGATTTTAAGTCTCAATGCACTGGCATCCAGAAAACCAGCAGTGATGTCTTTGTATCACTGACCTTAGGGGCTTGACTCTCAAGGTAATTAGTTAGGGGAAAAATGAGGACTGGGAGACCCTATTGACTTTTGGACAAGAAATTATTATGTAGAGTTCTAATTAACTAGATTAATTACATAACAGGGGACCTCAGTTTCCTCACCTGGGTAACAAGAGCAGGGAGTGGGTCAATGGTTCTCAAAATTCAGTGTGCATTTAGAATCACCCGGAGAGCTTGCTAAAACACAGACTGCTGGGTTTCACCCCAGAGTTTCTGATTCATTACATCTGGAGTGAAGCCCAAGAAATTGTATTTCTAACAGGTTCTCAGACCAGGCTGTTGCTGATAATCCACAGACCACACTTTGAGAACCATCAGGTCAGATGGCCTTTATGGTTTCCTTCATACTTGCATGCTATGAGCATAATGAGGCAAAATAAGCTCTGTAGGTTCTTGCTGGAAAAGAAATTCTGCAAAAGCCGTTTATCTGCCTGGAGGATATATGTGTGCAGGGAATTTCTGAGCGATGTTTAAGGCTGTCATCTAATGGCAGCTATTCTGTCTGTTTATATATGTCAGAGATGCATAAATTTGAGTTGAACTTTAGAAGGTTTGTCAATGTACAAGTCATTTAGAAGAAATATTCTCCGAAATGGAATTATAGGGAAGTAATCCTTGGGATTTAAACTCCTGTTAAAGTAGCAAACATTTTCATTTTCAAGACAAAATAGTATTATTGCCAATTATAGTTTTGCATTTATCTGAATCTAACTATTTAATCTGAATATCTAAAAAGTGTCATGAAAATGAACTCAGTGTTTTGCCCAATATTTCCATGAGGTCGGCTAAGTGGCAAATGATATGATGCACGTTTTTTCATGGAAATACTTAGGGACAGAAAGACTTGTTTTTAGTAATACTGTTATCAGGTATACGAGGGAGGTCCTATATTGCTGCCTGCTACTTCCTGTGCTTCTTTCCAATTTATCAAAGAAAAATATGACTTGGGTAGCCCATGTTTGGGAGAACGTTGTCATTTTTATAAGCCAATATTCATGAAACCATTTTTATGATATATATATATTATAGAGGATGCTTTATATTTTCTAACTTATCTGGTGACTCCTAATGTTGCAGTGAGCACTCAGCCCCTGGAGAACGACAGACCTAGGGTCTAGTCACAGTTCCTTTCTATTTATTTGCAGTGACCCACTTTCTGTGCATCAATTTTATCATCTATGAAATTAGGACCAATGATAATCTTCCTCATAAAATGTCTGTGATGTTTAAATGACATAATGCTGATCGTGCCTTGTACATAAAACAAGTTCAATAAATGTTAATGACGATAATGTTAATCTCCTCTGTTCTAGCCGTTTTCCATGCTCTTTCTCTTTTACAAGAAAATTTCAAATAATCATTTTAATGTTTACAGTAGGAAAAATACAGAATCATTTAGCATCCATTCTTCCTTATCTGTATCAGAGTTTTCGGCACAACCAAAATCTCTGGCTATAAGTAGATTTATTCAACCATGAATCAGATGTTCCTACTTTCCTTCCTTTCTTCCTTCCTTTATTCATTCAATCAATAAACATCTGCCATATAAAAGTCTGTCCTGGAGACACAGACTTCAAGGAAGTCAGTTTCTAGTAAGGAGGGATAGTAGAGAAATAATTAAAACCCAGCTTCTTCAGTACAGTCATTGAACAAAATGTTCTGAGAACACAAAAGAGGGAATAATATATTCTGCCTTAAGGGCAGGGAATGCTTACAGAAAAAGATAGCATTCCCACTGTTGTGGATTGAATTTTGTCCCCCACCAAAAGACATGTTCAAGTCCTAACCCTCCATCTTGTGAATGTCACCTTACTTGGAAATCGGATCTTTGAAGATGCCATAAATTAGGATGAGACCAAGCTGGATTAGGGTGGGCCTTAGTTCAGTATGGCTGTGTCTATGAGAAGGGGAGAGGAGATATGGACAATGACATGGGGGAGAAGGCCATGTGCAGACGAGGCAGAGATGCATCTACAAACCGAGGAACGCCAGCGATTACAGGCAAGCTTCAGAGGCTAGAAGAGGCAAGAAAGGAGCCCCCCTACAGGCTTCAAATGGAGCGTGGCCCTGCCAATACCTGGATTGCAGACTTCTAGCCTCCAGAACTGAGATAAGAAATTTCTGTGGTACTTTGTTACAGCTGATTGTGCCTTGTACGTAAAACAAGTTCAATAAATGTTAATGATGATAATGTTAAGTCTCCTCTGTTCTAGCCTTAGCAAACCAAAACACCTAGTAAGTCTTGGAAGACATTTTCCAGGTGGCCAATTCTTTAAGTAATAAATGTTTTAAAAGCTCTTGAAGAGGCATATAGTGTGTGGATAGAGACGGAGGTGGGAGGAGGAGGAGGATGGAAATGGGAGATGGTGCTCGATACTCAGGGGTCACATTATGAAGGGCTCATGTCCGTCATGCAGAAGACTTCAGACTATGTCTTGAGGGTGGAGGTAGGAGAGAGATTTGGAGCATTTTAAGAAAAGTGCTGATGTGATCTGATGTGTGTTTTGGAAAGTTGTGCAGAAAAATCCAATCCAATCTTTATGCTCAAAACTGCAATTAACTAAGTATATGACCCATTAAAGAGCTTCCAAAAAGACAACACCTTCAGCAGAAATTTTTCTCCCTAAGAAATTAAAGCAAAGTCTTCCTGTCAGCTCTGAAAGGGAAAGATGGTTTTGTTAGAGAACCAAGAATTATGGCTCTTCCTTATACAATGTAAAAATGAAATAGCTCCCAGTTAATTAGATATTACATAATATATTTTTAGAAGTGTAAAATGTGTTGGATAGCTACTGAAAAAAAGCAGGTGTAAAATATTGACTATTCTGTCAAATGCTGTGAGATCCTTTTGTAAATGGAGCTTCTTTGAAATGAAGCTTATGACATCAGATGTTGTTGTAGTGTAAAGGATTATAATGTTATAAACAAAATATTATGATTTTGAGTAAAAAAGAATGAGGAATAGATGAACTCTTAAAAATGCAGATTCTATTTTTATGCAAATAAACTTAACGATTAAAAAGTCAAAGAAAAATACACAGATTTATCCATTGAAAGTACTATGTAAAGTAGAAAATGCTTAACTTAATGAATTTTCAGGTTTCCACTAGGCATCTAATACCTTTCTCTGATTTGAAAAAACTTAAAAAAAGATACCTTAAAAGGTTTAAAATACCAATTTTTTGCCTAATGAAAATGATTCTTTGGTAAGTTTATCATGGAAAAATGAAAATTGCATTTATGCCTCTATTTAAAAATTACTATTAAAAATAAATTTTAAAAAAGTTTTTGGTGGGTGGGAAATATAAACCAAAAACAAAAATTTTTTGCTTACCTGTCTTTTGGAACCACTGTGGTCTAAAAACTTAACAGTGATATTTAGAAAGTTTCTTTTGAAAAAGCATTCTGTGTGTGTGTGTGTGTGTGTGTTGTGTCTATGTTCTGAGGTGTGTTCTATTGTTTTTTTCCAAACTCTTCTTATGCAAAACCACAGGGTCTCTTAGGTCTATTTTAACTTGAGAATGGAATGCTACATTATTTTGATGCATGTGATAGAGATAATCTGCCACAGTCTCTTTCTTTGCAGGAAATTACTTTCAATGCCTTCTGCAAGTTGAGGCAAATTGGTGCCCTGAATATTTTAGAATGACTGTAGTGGCAAAAAATGAGAGAAGATGTGATCAGATTTTTTTATCATCTCTTAAGATTATCTCCAATTTTATAGTCATAGGCAAACATCATGGCTCTGAATTTGAATTGCTTTCTTTTATATCAAGGCTATCTAAAGAGAAATAAAGTGTTCATCTAATATTTGGTGTGTTAATAAAACCTGATAATTTTGCTTTCCAGCAATATAACCATTTAATTATCAGCTATTTTAACCAATGCAAATTGTAACATTCTCAGAGCTGATTTAGTTGTTACTTATGAGATACCAAGTAGGAGCTAGCATTTTAGAATTATTCCTTTAGGTCTCTACAAACAGAGTGCCACACATCTGTATCAAACCTGGAAAACTCCAGAGAGGTCATGAGAGTGGCTTACGGAGTGAGAAAGGCAAGTATTCAAGGACTATTTTGCCACTTATTAGAGGATGAGTTTGGGCCTGTCTCTAACTTTTCTGTTTTCCAATTTCTTTATCTTTATAACTGCAGTTATAATAATCAAGTTCATGGAGTTATTTCTGGGAATTAAAAAAAAAGGTCATTTATCTTAAATTGCTCTGTAAACTCTAAAACCTGATATAAATGTAAGGTATTATTTTAACTCTCACTTCATTATTACAGCTACAATCCGTTTTCTTTAAGCAGTTATCACTGAGGAAATCAGTTGTGGTATAAAGTCTGGTCATTCAGCCTGGCTGGTTCAGAGACTTTGGAGTTCATCTTGACAGAATTTTGGTCTTCACCAACAAATCACCCAAACTCAGGAATCAGGTAACTAAGAACATCATTGTCTGAGGATTTGAGGTAAGAATACATTAGCTTTATATTGCCATACAACAAAATCTGGGTTAATTACTTATTGCTGCATTAAAAATTAACCCAAAACTTAATGTAGCAAACATTTAGTATCTCTCAGTTTCTGTGGATGAGGAGTCTTGTTTAATCTTAGCTGAATGCTCAACATCTTTTATGAGGTTCCTAAAATAGTGATCTCATCTGAAGGCTTAAGTTGGAGGAGGTCATCTTCTTTCAAGCTTACTCATGTAAATATTGAAGACCACACTGGTCCTTCAACATATGGGCCTCTCCACAGGCAATTATGTTCCCCAGGATGAGTATATGAAAGAGAGAGAGGAGAGAACCAACCCAGGATGGAAGCCACAGTTAATTTATAATCTAATCTCAGTAGTGACAGTTCATCACTTCTACCATATTCTATTCATTAGAAGAGAATCACTAAACCTAATCTGTACCCAAAGGGAAAATATGACTGTGGTATACCAAACACCAGTATTATTAGGGACCATCTTAGAGGTTACCAGCATCTCATCATCTAAACTAGGTCTATGTGTAAATGAAACTTTTCAGTGCAGTTCCTTAAATAGAGCTTCCTGCATACATTTACTCTTTTTCCCCAAAGATTTATTTATTTATTTATTTCCCCCTCTCCCGTTGTTTTGCGCTCGCTGTCTGCTCTCTGTGTACATTTACTCTTGATCT
>JAQZBX010032511.1:5738-25924 GCA_029593785.1 Cabassous unicinctus
GAATTATACTGCCATTAAAATTAGTGTACAATTATTTGTTCACATCTCTTCTTTCAGTGCTTCTGTATATATACTTAATTGCAGGATTGACAGATCATATGGAAATTCTATTCTGAGCTTCCTGAGGAACCACCACTCTGTCTTCCACAGCAGCTACACCATTTTACATTCTTACCAGCAATGAATGAGTGTTTCTGTTTCTCCACATCCTCTCCAATACTTGTAGTATTCTTTTTTTTTTTTAAATAATGGGCATTCTAGTAGGTGTAAAATGATATCTCATTGTGGTTTTAATTTGCACTTCCTTAATAAATAGTGATCTTGAACATTTTTTCATGTGCTTTTTGGCCATTTGTATATTCCCTTTTGAAAAAAATGGTTATTGAAATCTTTTGACCCTTTTTAAATTGGGTTGCCTTTATTTTATTGAATTAAAGGATTTCTTTATATATTCTGCATATTAAACCCTTATCAGATCTGTGGTTTCCAAATCCTTTTTCTCATTGAGTAGGCTGATTTTCCCTTTTTTGACAAACTCTTTGAGGCACAAAAATTTTCAATTTTGAGAAGGTCTTATTTAACTTTTTTTTTTTTTTTGGCTTGAGCTTTGTGTGTAAAGCCTAAGAAAGCTTTGCCTACCCCTAGATCCTGTTATAAATAATGTGTAAAATAATGCTAACTTATTATTTTATCTTCACATCTATACTTTTAATTTTATGGATATAAATATAGATTCTAAGAATTATTTAATAAAGAATACACATTCTTTTATCAAATATAGTTTTCATATATACATCTATGCATATATTTTATATTTACCAAAGTTCTTAATAAATATTTTTCTCTATGCATCATTTAAATTTTAAAAATAAATTGCAGAAATCCTGTCACTCTATCCTTAAACAATTTTGAACATATCTGATAAGACCAGGCCATCTCCAAAAAAATCATGTATCAGTTTCACGGCCAAGGCTAAGGTCAACCTTTATCTAACATT
This sequence comes from Cabassous unicinctus, assembly GCA_029593785.1. Classification (NCBI taxonomy): domain Eukaryota; kingdom Metazoa; phylum Chordata; class Mammalia; order Cingulata; family Chlamyphoridae; genus Cabassous; species Cabassous unicinctus. The sequence goes on from JAQZBX010032511.1 coordinate 6,736, forward strand.
ACAAATGTTATATGTACACATATATAAAATATAACATCTTATACAAGATTGTATGTCTGTCTAAATATATTACAAAATATGATAAATAATAAATGTAATATTATATTAATCATTCACAGTTCTATGCATTATCATTCTTCTAACCAAAGAAACAATAAGTCGTATTAAAGACTGAAGGGTATGTTTCTCTGCAAACTAATATTTACTGATTTACATAATATATATTTAAAGAAAAATAAAAGGCAAACATCAAATAATGTGTATAGAAAACTTCCTTTTATGTAAGAAAGAAATGAAAATAAGAAAGATTTAAATATACATATACACAGATACATACACATATACACACACTCATACATAATATTTTTTATTAGAGAAATTGTGAGCCTACAAAATAATCATGCATAATATACGGGATTACCATACATCACCCCATCACCAGTACTTTGCATTGTTGTGGAACATTTGTTACAAATAATGAAAAATATTATCAAAATATTACTGCTAAGTCAAGTCATAGCTTACATTTGGTGTATTTTTTCATAAATCACTCTATTACTAACACCATACATTAGTATCGTACATTTTTATAGTTCCTGAGAGAATATTGTCATATTCATAGTGTTAACCACAATCCATCATTCACCACAGAGTTCACTGTAGTATAGAGTCCCAAGCCATGTAAAATCCATCCAAAGTGCACACTCAGTGGCTCTCAGTTTGATCACAGAGTTGAATTTTTATCATCTCACTCAATTTTTGAATGTTTTCATTACTCCAAAAGGGAAAAATCCCTTACCCTCTTATAATGCCCTCTTGTTGATCCTTATAGCATTGATATAGTACTTCTTTGCCATTGATGCAAGAATATTATAATATTACTGTTAACTATAGTCCATAGGTAAATTAGCTGTATTTTCCCATGGCATTACCATGTTCTTTACACCTTGTAATAGTGGCATACATTTGTTCTAGTTCATAGAAAATCATTCTTGTGTTTGTACTATTAACCACAATCCTCATCCACCACTGAGTTCACAATGTTATATAGTCCCTAGTTTATCCTCATACCTACACTATTAATAGTACTTGTAATAAGATTCACTGACACAATGCTTCAGTACCTAACAGTTGTTGTCTTGGTTAGTGGTTGGGTTAGAGGGATAGGATGGCAGTGAAAATTCTGAGCATAAATATTTATGTATTTTTGACAAGGTTCAAATCTCTTTACTTAAAAGTAAAATTATATTTGAATGGATGAAAAAACAAGCCTTAAAATAGAATATAAAGAGGAAAAGCAACCTACCTGCATATCAAATTCCTGTTGTGGTAATAAAGAAAATTTAAAAAAGACATTTCATCTCAATAATTTATGAACATGAGATGCTAGGATTTAAATTTAGTGACATCTATACTAAATGCAAAAAGGACTGCAAAATAATTTGGAAAAATTTTTGTTAGGTGAAGTAGCACCAGATTAAATATGGGGAAATCTTTGGGAATCAGAATTTCCACAATGGGAAATAAGAATTATAAAAATAGAACAAGGATGTAAGGAATTGTACTTGAGGTATTTTAGAGATATTTAATTGGAATTAGAAAAATTGATATGAACTCCTGAGTTCTTAAAATATATATCTAGGGGAGTCGAAGTGGCTCAAGTTGTTGAGCACCTGCTTCCAACATGAGTGGTCCCAGGTTTGGTTCCCAGTACCTCCTAAAAAATAAAAACAAACAACAAGCAAATCAAATGAGTAAAAAAAAAACTCAGGGAAGCCAACGTGGCTCAGTGGTTGAGCACCAGCTTCCCACATACAAGGTCCTGGGTTCAATCCCTGACCCCTAGAACCTCAATATATATATATATATGCGCACATGTGTGATTTCAAATAAATTATTTAATTCATAATGATTTAAAATAACATTGGTAATCATGCACTCTGGAAAATCAGGTTAGGATTTACATATTAAAATAAGTTCAAAATCCCACTCATTTAGATCTAAAGGGTTGTAACACCATTGTTCATGTGCATGGTAAATAGTGTTAACAATATAAAAATTCATAATGGTACATTAAATAATGTTAAACTTTACCTATCATTAAAAATTCAAGTTTATTGCAAATTGATTATATAATACTATTTTACCAGAATAGTTTTTCTTAGCAGAAACAAAAAACAAAACACCAGTTCATTGTATAATTTGTCTAACAAAACAGTTCCTGTAAAAACTTTTCTTGTTTTTTATTTTAGAACATGAAAATAAGCAAAATTGTCACTCTTAAACAATTTAGATTTCTTTTTAAAGATTTAAAATAATTAGTTATAAAACGAGTGCCCATTATTAGGTTGGCAGTGACTGGGACTTATCAAGAAGAAAAGCATATTCCCTTTAGAGTCCTAGCTATTGTTTTCCAAAGTGGAAAAGCATGATATAAATTACAGATCAAATTTTAATAAGAACTCTTTATATTAGTGAGCAGTTCATTACTCTTTACTAACACATTTTTTTGGGTAGATTTTTTCTTTCATTTTGTTGATACCTTGTATTTATAATGTAATCTCTGGAACTGAAAATAGTAAGAAAAAATCTTTGTTACATTCTGGATTGGAGAAGCTAAAAGAAAAAACTAATGTTTGCAAAGATGTTAATAAGGTGTGAAAACTTACAAACTTAAAGAACTTTGCTTAAAACAAGCATTAGTTAGGTAAGGCAAAGTGTATATACTTTCTACATTTAAATATATATATATATATATTAATAAATCAATGTTTTGATACTTATTAATAAAGCAGAAGCCCATCCAAGCTGTACAATCAATGGTAACCGGTATAATCACATAGTTGTGCATTCACAACTTCAATCATTTTTAGAGCATTTTCATTATTCCAGTGATAATAATAATTAAAAAACTAAAAACCAAACCAACCAAGCAAACCTCTCAATCTCTCTATGCTTATAGAAATATATATTTATTTGGATTTCATTAATGAACAAAAACTTGGCTGAATTTAGAAATATGGGGTCATAATCTTTTTACATTTAGAATTTTTCAACATTGTTTCACTGATGTTTCATATTAAAATTGCAGATAAGACGTCTTATTCAAATATAATTCTTGGTTCCTTGTAGGTAATCATTTTGTTTGTTTTCTTGTCTGTATGAATGTAGAATTTTTCTCTTTATATTTAGAATTCCAAATATTTTAAAATTATGATTTTATATGTAGATAAAATTTTTACTTTATATTAAAATATACTTAGATAGCATAAATGTTACATTAAAAATGTATTGGATTCCCATATTCCCCACTTGCTACTAGTCTCCCACTTTCCCATATTAACAGCATCTTTTATTAGTGTGGTACATTTGTTACAATTGATGAACACATATTGGTGCATTACCACTAAGTGTGAATTATAGTTTACATTATACTTTAAACTCTCTCCCCACATTTTTGTAGTTATGACAAGATATATAATGGCCTGTATCTATCACTGCAACATCATTCAGGACAATTACAATGTCACAAAAAATGCCAAAATATTACATCTATTTTTCCCCTCAGAACCTCCGGCCGCCAGTGCCTCCACATCAATGATAAAAGTTCTTCCATTGTGAGAACAACGATAAGTCTATAGTAGAATGACAGTAAGTCCACTTTAGGCCATCATTCATTCCTCAATCCTGAGGTTTCTGGGATGGTGATGCCAACTCTGCCTCTAATTGAGAGGGGGATTAGATCAAATGGGGAAGATGGACAGGACTATGCCACTTGCAGTTGTAGACTCCCTCTGTTCTTGGGATGGTCATTGTCTATAATCATTTCCTTGTTTGTTGTCTTGGGTGAGTCGAATGAACTGGAGAGTAGGTGCTGCAACTTTGCTGAGATTCAGGACCCGACTGGCATATGGAAAGCCCAAAGATTTAAGTCTCTTGGACATAAACCTATCAACTCTAGTGCTAACTATAGGTTTAAATAGAAGGGGCAAAAGAGCCATATGTAGGGAAACCACAACTCAGTCCAACTCTACCACAGTGGGGAGCATAAATTCCAAATTTGGGGCCACTGGCAGAGTGCCAAACTCCTGAGCTCTCAGCCCTGACTATAGTGTCTGGATGTCTCCAGAGACTTCAGAATCCCCACTACTTCAGACAATATTTACTTTGGTAGTCAATGAGACTTTGCTGAGATGTGCATAAGTATAACCTCTTGGATGAGCTACCAACTCTTTTTGAAGTCTCATAGTCATATAAATTCATTTGTCTTTACCCTTTCCCCTATTTGGTTAAGGCCTTTTTCCAGTTGCATTGATAGTTTGTGCTTGGTAATATCCTTTGGTGCCAGGGAGGCTCATCTCTGGGAGTCATGTCCCACACCGGGGACAAGGAAATGCATTTATATGGTGAGTTTGTCTTAGAAAGAGGACACATTTGAGCAACAAGGAGTCTCTTAGGAGGTAAACTATAATACTAGGCTGTTTCAATTTCAAGATAAAAGGTTCATAAGTACAGTCATCAATATCAAGGGCCCATCAATGGCCCATCCTCCTTTACTAGTCACTGCCCCTGTACTCAGGAGATTCTTTCTATCCCATTAGAGAATGTGGCAGAGTTCCCCAGGATGGGAATTGGATATTCTTTCAGTTATTGTGTGGATCTCCACCCACCATGGCAGTGCCCTATGAACCCTTCAACACATTCATATGCCTTATAGGTATGCCCCAGGTGAGCCTCTTCTCATGCATCCCCTATCACTGACACCCAGCACTCCTGCCACAGCTGTAACCCTTCTGTGACACAAAACTTCTTTAAAAATGAAGCCAACAAAATAATCTAATAAAATTAATAAGAAAATGAAATAATAATGATAGTTTTAAAAATGACAAATAAAATACAAAAATTTTAAAAGGATTTGAAATAATTAAAAAACAATAAAAAATAAACTTTGGCATTGTCTTTCATCACTGTAAGGTCTGTTGTCTTATATGTACAATGGCTTTTTCTTCCATTTATTCACCCAGGGTTTTATTTTCTTCATTTTATCTTCAAATAAGCTTTGGTTACAGAAAAGTCATGTACAGAATATAGATGGTTCACATATACCCAGCATGCTCCTACTTTTTCTCTCTCCCCTATTCATAACATTTTACTTGTAGGTGGTACATTTGTTAGAATTGATGTTCAAACATTGAAGCATTGCTACTAACCCATGGTCAATGATTTATCTTATGGTTTACATTTTGGACTCTACAATTTTATAAATTTTGAAAAAAATTAACATGGCCTGTATAAATCACTGCAAGAACATGCAGAATAATTCAAATGCCCCCAAATTGCCCCAAGTTCCATCTCTTCTGTTCCTCCCTCTTCCACCCTTCAAGACGCATGACAACCACCAAGCTTCACTCCTTGAAGAACAGGATTCATAGTTACTTGCAATACAGAGGGTTTGACATACTGGCTTGTTCTCGTATGTTAGTCACTGCCTATGCTCTCAAGAGTGTTCCACCCTTCTATTTCAGAAGATATCAGAACTCCCCAGGATGGGGGTCCAACAGCACCTGTTCATTGGTTAATTGTGTGGGTCTCCACACACTGATACAATACACAATGACAGGATGAACACTCATATACTACCTGCAAGCCTGCCTCAGGTGCACCCTTTCCCAGGTGTCCCCCACATCAAACATCCTTAACAAGTAACCCTACCCTCCCATATTTGCCAAAAATACCACATACCAAGAAACCTCAGAGTTCATCTGCTCCTTCCCCTGACACTCTACCAAATTCCATGGACAGTGCAAACAACCGCCATAACCCCCTCACAGACTGGCAGCACCCAACCCAATAGTATCACTTCACCACTGTCATGCCCATCCACTGCACAATTACACTCTTCCACCTTATCATAGATTTTGCTACGTCTTCCTGTCTCTTAGTATGGCTTGTAATTTTTTGTTGGTGTCTATTCATCTGTTTACCTTGATGAGTTTATTCAGTTGGTTAGCTTCCCTTTCTATTGTAGGGTTTTCTTTTGTTGTTGCTTTTGTGTGTGTGGTAAGATTTCACTTTGGCACATCATTCTTCTTATTCTATTTCCTTTCTGTTATCTATGTTATCTTGGGGAAAAAATTAGGACCAGAGTAAAGAAAGAGATAAGAAGAGAAAAAGAATAATGGCAAAAATTTTAAAAAGGTAGAAGAAGAGCAATAAGACCTAGGAAATGAAATAATTAATATGAGTAAAAATTTCATAAGAATTACAGAAGAATAAGAATAAAAAAGTGGAATAGAACAAAATGAAACAATAAATACAATAGAGAAAAATATAAACAATGAATTAAAAGGCCAGAATGATGAGAAGAGAGGAAAAGAAAAAGAGAAAAGAATAAAGAAAAGAAAAAATTTAAAAAGGAAAGAAAGCAGAGGAATAAAAATGTGATAGTGAGAAATAAAAACAAAAAAAGTGAAGACCAAACAAAAAGAGGCAAAATGAATGAAAAACAACCAAAAAGAGTAGGTAGAAAAATGAAGGAAAGCAAATAGATAACATAGGTAGAAAAATTGGTAAAAGAAAAAATGGGAGGCGAGGAACAAAGGGGAAACACAACAAAGAAGAAATAAAACAGCAGCAACTTAAAAAAAAAACAAACCAACCACCAAGGAAAAATAGCCTTAGCTCTTAGGCCCCTAAGGAGTTTCTCAGGCTGCAGGTGTTCATCAATCAATCACCCTGCAGCCTGCCCTCTTCAGGTGCTGCACAAGGTTTTAATGAGTAAAATAAGAAAAAAACAAAACCTTTAAAAGTAAATAACAGATCCAAGAAAGCTAAAAAACCAAAAGAATTCTATATGTTCCCTGTCATAAAGTACCAGCTGGATGCCTGATTACCAGATAGAGCACTCTCTTGATTGAGCACAGAATGGAACCAGAGACCTAATTTATGCAAGGTGGGAATTCCTCCACTGAGCTGAATTGTCTCCATAGTTTAATTAGTCTTCAGATAGCTATCTACCCCATTGCCCCAGGTGTTTTAGACTTCTACAGCTTGCTAGAGTCCTGCTGATTAGGTGCCTGTCCCTGTCTCCTTTCTAACCTAGTTGCTTTCTCTCTCTGGGTGGCTAGATGTGACAGCCTGCCTGAGAAGATCCCCCCTCCCCTCTCCCTATCATGTCAGGGTCCCTGCTGAGATTTAAAGGGGGCTCAGCTGGCCCCAAACACTGCAATTAAATCACTATCTCACATTCTGCTAGACCCCTCTTCCTCTCAGGGAATATCCCTCCCAGTCTGCTATGAGCAGTGATCAGGGGTAATGAGGCTACTTGCCCTGAGGGTGGGGTATGTGTGCCATTTCCAGCTACAGAGGTGAGCAACTCATGGCTTTCCTTTTGCTTCCCTATCTTTCCACTATCTTAGATGACTCAGAGCACCTTTCCTTTCTATATATACATATCCAAAGCAGCTCCTTTAGATAGGTGCTTGCCTTCTCTCTGCTTTTTTTCTTACTTTGGCACCATTTCACTGGAACTCTTGTGTTTTTTAATGTTATTGGATTGGTTGGCTAAATGAATGTGTAGACATTTTTGGGTACTAAAAATGTGCATAAGCATACATAGGTGTCCATAACACTTGCATGTAAATTTCTGCTGCATCTAAAACATGTTTCTGACCAATGCAAACTTGATGCATATTTCCTAAATAATTGAGTCTAAGACCCCTATTAGTCAAGAAGGAACTCAAAAATCAGGGGAGAGTTTGCACCCTAGAAGGGCTGTCATGGTACCTCTAGCTTATCAGCTATCAGCCCATTTTGCTTAAAAGGAATTTGGAAAGACCTCTTATTTAGCAATATTTTAGTAGACAATTTAATAACCAATTTACTAAGAAATTTTAACTGTAATATTTCCTTGATATTAATGTACTAAATAAATTATGTTTTGAATTATCCTGAGATCTAACATCTTGGAATCGTAATTTTGCTTGGTGAACTCATTTTCATTTTCTCTATATAATGGAGAACTGAAGGAAATATTTGCTACAGAGACAAGCTTCATATGTGGTTCATCTATGTTTCACCATATGTAAAAATGTAAGTAACAGGAAATACAAAAATTAATTCCTGGTTAATTTTCAAATTAAGGCTAATCCTAGCCCCACACTCCTTGCTCTGGGTCCTCATACATGTTTGGCTCTTTGTGAAAATGGAAAGAGCTGACTTCAATGTGTGCAATTCATGTACTCAGTTGCTTATATACACACCAAGAAATCTCAAAAAGCAGGTGGAGATTGCAATACATATGGAATTTTCTGATTCTGGAGAATATTAGCTATTGATATATTGGGTAAGTAAAGAAGGTTATAGAAACTTTTTCTCAGCAATATATTATTACCAAAAATATCACTTTTATTTTCCTAATATAAGGGCAAATTCTGAGATTTCATTATATTTGCAACAAAATGAGGGGGTGTTAATATATAATTCCTCTCCATATGAACAAATTTTGTATTTTATATGCCAATAACAAAACTTTGACTTAGTAAATTTATCCACTCAAAGCAAAACTTGCAAAAATCTATTATTGTTTAAGAGACACATTGGTCTTGAGATTCATGAAGAACACACCTACATATACATGCTTTTTAATTGACATTTCTCATAATTCTTGTTTAGAAAAAATGTCAAATTTGTAAGTGTGGTCATAAAGTTGAATAATGAGGATCATGGGAAGGTGGTAGCAGATTAGATAGGAAGGGCTCAACTCTCATAAAAATAACACAAGGCCATGTGTAGGGAAACCACACTGAGTCCAGCTCTGTCACACTGGGGAGCATAAATTCCAAAGTAGGGCTCACTGGCAAGGCACCAAACTCCTGAGCTCTCAGGCCTTACTATAGTATCTGGATATCTCCAGAACACCTAGGAGCCCTGCTATTTGGGTTAGTATGTACTTTGGCTGTCAATGAGATCCTACTGAGACGTGCATAAGCATAACCTCTGGAATGACCTCCTGATGCACTTTGAAGTCTCTTAGTCATATAAGCTTATTTGTCTTTACCTTTTCCCCCTTTTGGTCAAGGTCTTTTTCCAGTTGCCTTGCTAGTTGGTACTTGGTAGTAGTCCCTCAGTGCCAGGGAGGCTCATCTACAGGAGTAATGTCCCATGCTGGGGGGAAGGTAATGTATTTATATGCTGAATTCAGCTTAGAGAGAGGCCACATTTGAGCAACAAGGAGGCTCTCAGGTAGTAACTCTTAGGTACCTTATAGTACTAGACTAAGGTTCAATTAAAAGAGTAAAGCTTCATAAGCACAGTTATCAATATCAAGGACCCATCAATGGAACAAACTCCTTCACTAGTCATTGTCCCTTTACTTGGGGGATTCTTACTATTCCATTAGAGAATGTGGCAGCACTCCCCAGGATGGGAATTTGGTATTCTTTCAGTTACTGTGTGAATCTCCACCCAAATCTATAATTAGTACTAGAGTTGGTAAGTGTACATCCAAGAGACTTAAATCTTTTGGCTGTCCATGTGCCAGCTGGGTCCTGAATCTCAACTGAGTTTCAAAACCTACTCTCCAGTTCATTTCACTCACCCAGCACAATGAACAAGAAGGAGATGATGGACAACCAACACACCAAGGAACTGAGAGAGCTTACAACTTCAAGTAAGACAGTCCCATTCATGAGCCACATGGGATCAAAGTCCCCTCTCAATCAGATGTGGAGTGGGCATCACCATCCCAGAATCCTTAGGTTTGGGGAATAAATTATGGTCTAAAGTAGACTTCTTGGTATATTACTATAGACTTATTGTGATTCTACCAATAAAAGAAATTATATTTGGCTGTGGCCATTGGGTTTCTGAGAGCAGGGAAAGGGAAAAACAAGTGTAATATGGTGGCATTTTTGGGACTTGAATATATCACCTTGAATGACATAGCAACCACAGATACAGGCTAGTATATATCTTGCCATAACCTACAGAATTGTGTGGAGGAGTTTGTAAACTACAATGTTGTAGCAGCTTGGCAGTTTGATATAGTTATGAATTCCAAAAATAAATATTGGATTATGCTTGTAAACTGGTCTGTTAATCTGGGCATGATTAAGTTATGATAAGGACATTGACTGGGCCACGTCAGTAAGGTATTGAGCCCCGTCCCTTGGTGGGTGGGGAATCAAATAAAAAAGGCATGGCAAAAGACAGAGTTGTAGCAATTCTGATGTTGGAGTTTTGATGCTGAAGCCCAGGGAGGTGAGCAGATGGAGGATTTTGGTTGTAAGGAATGAGAGAAGGCCCCAGACAAAGATGAGTCATTCAGCTGAGAGTTCACAGCTGGCCTTGTCGAGAGAGGCAGAGCCTAGAAAGCCTCATAGTCTACAGCTGACCTTGTGGAGGAAACAGAGAAGCTAAGCCCAGAGAGAAATGCAGCCCTGGGGAAGAGAGGAACCCAAGAAGCCTGAACCCTGGCAACCGTCGGCAGCTGCCTTGCTCCAACATGTAGCAACAGATTTTGGTGAGGGAAGAAATTTATGCTTTATGGCATGGTAACTGTAAGCTTCTACCCCAAATAAATATCCTTTATAAAAACCAACCAATTTCTGGTATTTTGCATCAGCACCCCTTTGGCTGACTAATATAAAAGTAAATTATAATCCGTGTTTAGTGCCAATGTTCCAAAATGTGTTCATCAATTACAATTAATGTACCACACTAATGAATGATATTGTTAATGTGGGAAAATGTGGGAGGTGTGGCAAGCGAGCCATATGGGAATACCCTATATTTTTTATGTAACATTTATGTAATATAAGTATCTTTTAAAAAATGGTAACACAGGTGTCCTAAGGTGAGCTCAGGGAGGACAGAAGCTTCCCATGTAGCAGAAGGGCAAAAACTCACTTTATCTTGATTTTCAGTATGAATACAGACTGTGAAAGTAGGGCCTCATGATGCTTCTGACCTTTCAAGTTTTAAGCAGGAGGTGTCAGAAAAGTTATCACAGGAATAATGGGTTTGTGGCAGCCAAGCATTCATAGCAATGTTGCTTTTTGATCCTTTGATGTCAGCTCTTCCTATCATGATGAAGCAGAATTCACCAAGTGTTGGATTGTTCACCCAGTAATAGGAAACATGACCTGAGTTTAGACCATGATGAGACAGGTTAGTTTTTCCCTACTGGTGATGTGTTGTTGCCATGGTAATCCTGCTCAGCATGAGAGGAGCCACAGGTTCAGACATATTGTGTATGTACTTGGCTGAGGAGCTAATGGGACCAGGTTATCGTAGAATTATGACTGAATGCCTCTAAGCCAGAATTCCACCCAGGTGGAATGAAAGAGCAGCACCATAGAGCCTCAGTTGGCCTCGGATAGCTGGTTCCCCACCAACCCTGCTGGTGAGCCATTGTGTGTGCCCATGCATGTTGCATCCCCACTGTGTGTGCAGTGATGGTGGTGGTGGTGTAATCAACCTTGCCATCACTCAGCATCAAGAATGTTACTGGTAGCCACTGTGGTTATTTATTATCATTGTCCTTGTCCTCAGTCTGAAAAACTGAATAAAGTCTCTGGTGATCAAAAAATAAATGAATGAATATAAACAACAGAGAAAGAGCCAAAATCTGGACAAGGGACCATCTATGGGGGTCAGTATAAAAGGATACTGCTTCACAATTCCCAGGATGGTGAGGGACAGAGAGACAAAAGAACCTAAAACAACAAATGTGAGTTACCAAACCCCTGTGGCAGCAGGGAAGGACTACCCTGCCTCACCTCCAGATATTTAGCTGGGGTAAAACCCCTGGCTTTCTGCAACTGACTGAGAGGGGAACAGAAATCTTCTTCCCTGTCAGCTGTTTACAGGGAAAAGGGAAGGAGAGCCAAGGGGCTTTTCTTCAGTGATTTCAGCTGGCAGAGCACTCTTGGAATCTTGGTTCTGGCATGACAAAACACAAGAAAATGGAGAAAAACAGACCTCTGTGTAAAGGTGTCCTGAAAAGTAACATCTATTGGCCACTCTGGAAATTGCAAGGAAAAAATCTGCAGTTGGTATTCTCAGTACTTTAAACCCAGGGAGAAAATCTGTTTCCCATTAGTGAGTCCCTGGTATGATTTTGGTAATTTAACCTGAGCAAGTTAAAAGACTTTGAATAATTTGAAACAAATATAAAAGATGACCTGTGGAAAAAACAACAGGTAAGAGAGAGAAGAGAAATTGGTCATTAGAGTAAATTCACCAACATATTCAGATGCCTAGATATCAGCAAAAATTTAAAAGCCATGCTAGGAAACAATAAGAGATGGCACAGCAAAGGAACAAACCAAATATCCCGAAGAGATGCTGGATTTAAAACAATTAATCAATGTTAATCACACAAGTCTCCATAATCAATTTAAAGAATTGAAAGAAAATATGCCTAAAGAGATAAAGAATATTAAGAAAACACTGAGTGATTATAAAGAACAATTTGAAAGCCTGCAAAGAAAAGTAACAGAACTTATGGGAATGAAACACAAAATGGATGAGACTAAAAATACATTAGAGGGGAATGGATGTGGCTCAAGCAGTTGATCACCCACCTCCCACATGGGAGGTTCTGGGTTCAGTTCCTGGTGCCTTTTAAGGGAGACAAACAAACATCAAGCAAAAACAATGAGCAAACAATGAGAAAAACAATGAGCAGACAACAAGCAAAAACACTAAGCAGACAATGAGCACAAATAATGAGCAAAAACAATAAGCAAACAGATGAAGGAGCCATCTCAAAGGGGGAAAAAGATTTTTAAAATGATATTAAAAATACATTAGCAGCACAGAAAAGCACATTTGAAATGTTCAAAGACAGAATTAGTGATTTTGAAGACAGAATATCTGAACTGGAAAAGACAGGAGAACAGAATGAGAAGAGAATGGAAAAAATGGAACTTGTCTCAGGGAATTGCATGACAATGAAAAATGCATGAACATACACATTATTGGTGTTCCAGAAGGGGAAGAGAATGGAAAAGGGGCAGAAAGAATATTTGAGGAAATAATGACCAAAAACTTCCCAACCCTTATGAAAGACATAAATATCAACATCCAAGAAATACAAGGCACACCAAGCAGAATAAATCTGAATCGACCTACCCAGAGACACCTACTCTTCAGAATGAAATAATATCAAAGATGAAGTGAGGATTCTGAAAGCAGCAATAGAAAAGCAAAGCATCATATACAAGGGAAACCTCAGTAAGATTAAGTGGTGACCTCTCATCAGAGACTATGGAGGTGAGAAGAAAGTGATATGATGTTTTTAAGGTACTGTATTAGCCAAAGGGGTGTGGATGCAAAATCCCAGAAATTTGTTGACTTTTATAGAGGGTATTTATTTGGGGTAGAAGCTTACAGTTCCCAGGCCATAAAGCATGTTAGGTCCCTCACCAAAGTCTGTTGCCACCTGTTAGAGAAAGATGGTTGCTGACTTCTGCCAAGAGTTCAGGCTTCCTGGGTTCCTCTCTTCCTGGGGCTTGTTTCTCTCTGTGGTCAGCTGCCCTGCTGTCTTCACAAGGCCAGATGTAAACTGTCAGGTGACTGGCTCTGTCTCTCTCCCCTGGGCTTCTGCCGTGTCTAAAGAGCCATCTCTATTTCTCTGTATTCTTCTCCTGTGTGTTCACTTCCTAGGCTTCAGCTCGAGACTCCCAATTCTGTCCTTTGCCATGTCTTTTTTCTGTGAGTTCCTACCCACCAAAGGGTGTGAACTCAATGCCTTACTGACATGGCTTAATCAAAGTCCTAATCATAATTTAATCATGCCAAGGTACAGACCAGTTTACAAACATAATCCAATATCTATTTTTGGAAATCACAAACCATATCAAACTGCTACACATACTAAAAGAGAAAAACTGCCAGACAAGAATTCTGTATCTGGAAAAGCTGTCTTTCAGAAATGAGGGTGAGTTTCACACTTTATACAAAATTTAACTCAAAATGGATCAAGGACCTAAATATAAAAACAACAACCATAAAACTCCTAGAAGAAAAGTAGGAAAACATTTTCCAGATCTTGTGGTAAGTGGTAGTTTTCTTAAACCTTACACTGAAAGCATAAGCAACAACAAAAACAACAAAATAGATAAATAGGACCTCCTCAAAATTCAACACTTTTGTACCTCAAAGGACATTGTCAAAAAGGTGAAAAGGCAGCAGACTCAATGGGAGAAAATATTGGCCAATCACATATCTGATAAGCATATAATACCCATGATATATAAGGAAACCATACAACTCAACACTAAAAAGACAAACTATCCAATTAAAAATGGGCAAAGACTTGAAATGACAACTGTCCAAGGGTGAAATAGAAGTGGTGAAGAAATACATGAAAAAATGTTCAACATCACTAGCAATTAGAGAGATGCAAATCAAAACTACAATGTGTTATAATTTCACACCTATTAAACAGGCCACTATTAAAATTTGTAAAACTGTAATTGTTTGAGAGAATGTGGAGAGAGAGGAATGTTTATTCACTGTTGGTAGGAATGTAGAATGGTACAGGCACTGTGGAGGACTGTTTGTTCCTAAGTAAGTTGAATATAGACTTACCTTGGAACCTGGCAATAAAATTGCTAGGTATATACCCAGAACTGAGAGCAGCTACACAAATAAACTCTGTACACCCATGTTCATGGCAGCATTATTCATGATAGCCAAAATTTGGAAACAACTTAGGCATCCATCAACTGATGAATGGATGAACAAATTGTGGTATATACACATGATGGAATATTATGCAGTGGTGAGAAGAAATGAAGTAAAAAATGTATGACAATGTGGAAGAACATGGAGGTCACTATGTTGAGTGAAGCAAGCCAGACACAAAAGGACAAATACTGTCTGAATGTACTCTTATGTACTAAATATATTTTGTGGAATATAAATATATTATGTAAAATACAAATATGGGTAAAATTGCATATATAAAACCATTTTTTCTTTGAAGATGAACAAATGTAGTTTAATACTACAAATTTTAATATCAGACAAGAAAGAAACATACTGAGTGGAGGAAACCAGACACAGAGTGCTGCATTTTGTATGATTCCATTTGTATACAGTGTAAGCATAGATCAATTTATAGAGATGAAATTAGATTGTTGGTTGTGTAGGGCTGAGCAATGAATGCTAATGGGTATGGAGTCTTTCTTTTTGGAGTAATGAAATTGTTCTGAACTTTTTGAGATGGTGAAGGTATAATATTGTGATTATGCTAAAGGCCAATGATTATACACTTTAGGCAACACGTATAATATATGAATATATCTCAATAAAACTGTTAAATAAAAAAATAAAAATTTTGCAACAATAGCCAGAAATAGCGGCTATGTAAAACAGGTGAGACATAGAATGGGGGTGAGGAATTTTCTTGTTTGTCTGTATTTTGTTTATTATTATTATTATTTAAATAATGAAAATACTCTAATAATGATGAAGTAATGAACACACAACTACATGACCAGACCAAATACAATTGATTGTACACTTTGGATGAATTGTATGCCTTATTAATATGTATCAATAGAATTGATTTGTTAAAAAAAAATGATGGTGAGTTTAAAGCCTTTGCAGACAAACAAAATCTCATAGAATATGTCACCAAAAGACCAGAATGACAAGGGATACTAAAGAGAGAACTGCAGTCAGAGAGGAAAAATGAAGGGTGAGAGACTTGGAGAAGAAATGAAGATTATTAGGAAGGGTAAACTAAAGGGTAAAAAGACAGACAATATTAGAATACAACAGGAGAATGCCAAAAGACAAAATGGATGAAGTAAGCAATGCCTTTATATTAATAACATTGAATGTTAATGGCTTGCACTCCCCAATCAAATGACATAGATAAATTGATAGAATGGATAAAAAACCTTGATTTTGGTCATTGACCATGGTTGGTAGCATTGCTTCAATGTTTGTACATCAGCTGAAGCAAATGTACCATCCACATGTAAAATGTTATTAAAAAGGGAGTGGGGAAAGGGGGGAGGGTGTTGGGTATATGGGAAACACTTTTGTTCTCCTGTGACTTTTCTGTATCCTAAAGCTTCATTGAAAATAAAATAAAAAAACTAAGACACTGGGGGAAAGTATGGAAGAAAAGGTGACTGTACATACAAGACAACAGATCTTATGGTGATGAAAGACACAAAGTCTGCATTTTTTATTATTACAAATTGTTTTAAAATTTTTGAATTTAATTGGTTATTTTAAAAATCATTATTTCATTTTCTTATTAATTTTATTCAGATATTTTGTTGGCTTCATTTTTTGATAGGTTTTGGATCACAGAAGTGTCACAGCACTGGCAGGGGAGGATCACTAATGCTGGGTGTCAGTGATGTGGGATGCATGGGAAGGGGTTTACATGTGGCATGTCTCTAAGATATATGAATATGTTCAGGTGTTCTTGGGACATTGTCTTGGTGAGTAGAGATGCGCACAATAACAGAAAGGATATTGAATTCCCATCCTGGGAAGTTCTGCTACATTTTCTAATAGGACAGCAAGAATTGTTCAAGTGCAAGGGCAATGTCTAGTGAATGAAGTCAGACCATTATGCTAGGCCCTTGATATTGGTGATTGTACATACAAACCTTTTCTTTTGAATTTGAAACTTAGCCTAATATTATATACTGCCTAAGAGTTACCTGCTGAAAACCTCCTTGTTGCTCAAATGTGGCCTCTCTCTAAGCCAAACTCAACATATAAAAGCACTACTTTCCCCCGGGAATGGAGGATGATCCTCCCTGGCACTGAGGGATTATTACCAAGCACATTCTAGCAATGCATCTGGAAAAAGACCTTGATCAAAAGGGTGAACAGGTAAATACAAATTAGCTTATATGGCAAGAGATTTCAAAGTGAGTCAGGAGGACATTCCAGAGGTTATGCTTATGAAGTCTCAGCAGGAACTCATTGACTGCCACAGCAAACAGTGCCTAAAATAGCAGGGCTCCTGAGGTCTCAAGTTATATCCAGAAACTATAAGCAGGGCATACAGCTCAGGAATTCAGCACCCTGTCAATGGGTCTTACTTTGGAATTTATGCTCCCCAGTATAACAAGGTTAGACAATTTATAGGTTCTCTTCACATGGTTCTTCTGCCCCATTTATTTGAGCCTGTTATTAGCACTCACCATCCCAAATGCCTCAGGATTGGGGGAAGAACTATGGACTAGAGGGGACATAATGGTATTCTGTTGTAGACATATTGTGATTCAAGCAATGGAAGAAATTACAACAGTGAGGTTTAGCCAGTGGCCACTGGATGCTTTGGGGGCAGGGAAGGGAAAAACAGTTGTAATACAGGTGCTTTTTCAGGACTTGGGAATTATCCTGAGTGACATTACAATGACAGACATAGGCCATTTTACATCAGCATATAACATGCAGAACTTTGTGGGAGAGAGTGTGGTCTACAGTGTGAACGATGGTCCATGCTTAGTGGCAAAGCCCCAGGATGTGTATATCCATTGCAGGTGATGAGCCACACTAATGAAAGATGTTTATGTGGGATGTTATGGGAGGTGTGGGAGATGGGGAACATGGGAAAATCCCTGTAATTTTTGTGTAATATTTATGTAATCTAAGCATCTTTTAAAATATAAAAAAATAATTACACTAAGAAAAAAAAAAGACATTTGTTGGAGAAGATGCTGAGAGTCAGAGCATAAAGGGTTAAGCATCCAAAAAGCATGCTTGCTGGTAGAGATCAAATGTCTCCAAGGACACTGCATACTGCAGATATCAGTGGGAGGAGGCAGAGCAGAATGAACTCCCCACACAGATGTTATTGTCTAAGTTCCCAGGAAAGTTTGCCAGGGAACTCACAAACAGGTAGCGTTCTCACGCACCAAGCTGAGAAGCTAGTGAAGAACTCCCTACTTTTGTTTTCAGCTTTGTAGTATAAAAAGTAGCTTCAATCTAAATAAACTTGCCTGCATTCCTCATGGAGTGAGGTCCCCTGATCCCAATCTTTCTTTGGATCGTTCCCAGCACCGTCTACCTCCACGTTGAATTACAACAGATGGCGCCCAATGTGGGGCATGACTAGTTTTTTTTTATTGTCTTTTTCTCTGGATCAGTGCTGTGGAACTAAGGCCTTTTTGCTGGGTCGGACGGTCCTTGAAACTTTTGAGGTGAGTCAAATAATCTTGATTGTCAGGGTAATGGGAAATCAGTTGACTCGAGTTGAGGAATATTCCGAAGTTTTAAAGACCCTGTTAAAGAGTACAGGGGTATCTGTGACGACCCACGAGTTATTAGAACTCTTTTCTCTTGTACAGAAACATTGTTACTGGTTTAAGCCGCAAGGGCGGAATGTATTAAATTTGAAACAATGGAAACTAGTAATGAAATCATTGCGGTGAGCTTATCAAAAAGCATGGGCCCTCTATCATCAAATAGCCGCTGCTTTAGATCCTCTTCAATCTGAAGAAGAGGATGATGAAAATGTTGTTCATACAAAAGGTGTTGATGATACCACTCAACAGCCTGTTCTAAAGAAAGGGAATTTTGAAGTTTCAGAAGGTTGCACTTCTGATGAGAAGGATTCTGTTTGCCGTACTAAGGGAACTAGCACTAGTTTTTTAAATCAGCCAGATGCTTTTTCTGTCCAGCCTTTGTATCCTACCCTACCTAAGGAACAGGGAACTACTCCTGTGGACTCGGGTATAGTTAAGAAAACTTCTGCTAAAGATTCCTGGAACCCTGCTACTCCTTCTACTCTTCTGCCTCCCACTAACCCTTTTACTATATTTTCTGATGGTTTTGATAATAATCCGTGTACTAATCGTGTAATGGTTCCTAACACCCATGCTTCATCGCCTCTCATGAGATGCATTGCACAGGGCAGAAGTGCTGGAGATCCTGAAGCCCTTCAAATGTTGGCACAGTTTCCTGTAACTTTAACTCAACTACCCCCTGATCAAGCTAATCCTCAGGGAGGTTTGGAATTTCAGCACAAACCGCTACCTTTTAAATTGCTGAAAGAATTAAAACAAGCCTGTGCCCAATATGGGGTTAACTCCCCTTATACTCTTGGTCTTATCAAAGGACTGGCTCAAACAGATAGACTAATCCCATGGGACTGGGAAATGCTAGCTCATACAGTTTTAAATTCTGCTGAATTTTTACAATT
>JAQZBX010032512.1:0-25817 GCA_029593785.1 Cabassous unicinctus
GGATAAACGGCTTCTCACCCCTTTTCCCTGAAACCCACAGCTTCAAAAGATAAAGGACTCCCTGGCTCCTCTCCTCCTCATCTGCCCAAGGTCCTCTGCTTTAGGGAGATAAGCTAAACTTGCTTTTTTTTTTTTGCTTTCGTAAACCCCACCTCCCCACTTGCTTAAGGAATTTGCCCGCTTGCCCAGCAACCCACTAGCCAATAAACAAGAACCTATATAACCCTACGAAAGGTGATGTTGGGGGCTCAGAATTTGGACACTGAATTCTCCTCTGGGCCCGTGCACAATAAAACTTTTTTCCTCTGCCTCTCTGAGTGCCGTTTGGGCTTTCTCATCGTCTAAGTCTCATTTCTGCTGCAACAATAGCACTTTGAGTTAGCTTTGTGTACTGCTCAGAAGCCACCAGCCTATTTATTGTTGTCTACACTTTCTATTCCTCTCATGTGGTGAGGAAAATATTGTTTCAAGTACTTTTGTAGATAATGTTACCACTGTAATACAATGTAATGCAGCAAGAAGTTTTAGGCAAAATTTATTTGAACTAATTATAAATTGCTTTAGAATTGAAATCAATACCATTATTAAGGGTCTTAAAGGGTCGTCTAAATATTTAAGTAATACTTTACTAATTTTCTTGTGATAGAGATATTAATGAACTTAGAGATTCATAAAAAATACTCTCAGAAATGTGAAGATTTGCCTCTGAATGGTTTATCTTGACCACGTAGGAATAATTAATATGTATTATCACAGTACTATTTTCAATGTGTGTATTCTTGAATTTTTTAAAAG
The DNA here is from genome assembly GCA_029593785.1 of Cabassous unicinctus. Taxonomy (NCBI): domain Eukaryota; kingdom Metazoa; phylum Chordata; class Mammalia; order Cingulata; family Chlamyphoridae; genus Cabassous; species Cabassous unicinctus. Next base: position 796 of record JAQZBX010032512.1, read on the forward strand.
GTAAATCTTATAATTTCAATAAAGGACCAAAAAGTATAGATTATGTTATGTTAAGTCATGATGTCATGTAATGTTATGGTGAGGAGGTTTGATTCCTTATCTAGAAAAATCTTTCCTTAAAAGATAAGAAGCCCAAGGATTCCCCTGAGGTTAGAAGTCATGTACTATGCTACTCTGTAGGGCATTTAATATTAACAATAAGAAATAAAGAACCTAAGCATAACTAGTTTACAGCATTTAGGTTGTGATCCAGAAAGAATTGGCAAAATCAATTGACTCCAGGAACTAAAGAGTAAATACCTGTATAACTTATCGCTATTTAAATATGTTGTTTCTAATGATGACTAATGGATCTAAAATTTTTGTTGTTATTAAACTCAAAGGTCAACATAAGCAGAAATGTGTAAATAAGATAATTTTGACTAGTGGCATTGTAAATATAACTGCGATGACATTGTTGCAAATAGCTAAATCTTTATTGCTATTTAAGATTTTTACTTCAGGATTTAAATCATAAATTTCTTAAGCAGAGCAATTCTGCGGAATTTAGCTATATATTAATATTATATTTATATAATTATTTCAGTATATCCCAAGTATGAAAATAATAAAGAAGGAAATAGTTATAACAATTTTCTCTTGATAATCGGCAATGCAGGGTCTAAACAATTGAAACAATCCAGAGATTTTTAAAATAATTAAATGCATGTTTACATGTGCAAATTGATGGGGAAATAATATCTTATTTATTTTTACTATAGTTAGAAAAATCTAGTTTATAAATTATTTTGTCACATAAGAAGAACTGATATAAATTTTCATAGTGGACCAAATTTAGGCAAATTGGAGGCCACCTTGACAGACTCACAAGAGATTTGCTTCTTAGTAAGATGCTAAAATGGGCACTCAGGTAGACCCCTGCTTTGAAGTTATTTTGGGACAGAAACACAACTTAAGTAATATTTTTGATATTGGCATTTTTGTTCAATATTACTATTTTTTAGCTTTCCTCTATAAGGTAGCTTTAATTGTAAAATCCAAGGTACAGAATTACAGAGCTGAGCCCTTTTAAATAGGTAATTAGTTTATTTGCACTATTTTGAGAGTGATAAATGAGGCCATTTTCATGCAGGAGATGTGGTAAGAACATTATAATGTAATAGAACATTAGAAGGAGAATGACATCTGAAATGATCATTTGCTCTGAGATTTGTATTGATGAGATACGAGAGTATCATGATTTCATAATTTTTATCATTCTTCTTTATTTTTGTTATAGAAATTAGCTTTTGTTGAGTCAGAATTAAGAGCAAGTGGGCTTTTGTTTTAGGAAAAAAAGGGAAATACAAGTGCATAGATTTTACTTTCATTCCTACAACTTATCTATGCATGGGTGATGAATGATCTTTCTTAGTAGTTTTCATCTCACTGATACCCTATGTACACAAATGACCTGTGTTTAGAACCCTAATTTAGGCCCAAATAATAGCAATGGCATCCACTGGAAAAGGAAATAAGTAACATGCCTAATACTTGTAACTTTGTCCCTTTCTATTTGTTGTGGGAAAATAAACAAACAAACAAACAAACAAATTTTTTTCTCCATTGACAAGAAGTGAACTTGGAATTTTTACTGAAGTTATTCACAGATTATTTGATTGTGCACCTCACTTGGTAGACCATTGCCTCCGAAAAAAATGTTAAGTTATCCCCTTTCTGAGCCAAGATTCATGCTCTAGGATGTCTCTAGAGAGACAACCAAACAACTGCCCTGAGAAATTTCATATTAATGAATATTAACTAGACCGCACAAGTGGAACTACACATAGGGGCATTCATTTCACATTTAGCCTGCACTAAATTTACAAATAAAAGAGCATCAGGAAGAGGTGATAAATACTATTGCTTTGTGATTTTAATGTATTGCCATTTTAATCAAAGGTTGCATGCCATGTTGTCTTTAACACCTTTATGAGGTAGTTTGGAGAGATCTCTGCCCTTTTCAAGCTGTGACAGGTTTCCTATTTAAGAGCAAGAAAGTCTATTGCTGACAATATGCATCATTAGAAAGTATAATAAAGTTGTTGCTTAAACTCTGCTAAAACTTTGGAATATTTGCATCAGTGAGTTTAAGGTCTAATTTATCAGTATCTAGCACTTTTATGTTTGAGAAGAAGATTGCCAAGTTTTTCCTGATTCTGCTTCAAAATAGATGCTGCATACTGCACCAAGGCAGGCAGGCACAAGACAGTCTGTTCTTTTGCCAGTTCTCGCAATTTGTTTGCCAACAACCAGTGAATCTACTGAATATGATGGTGGAAGGTATTTCAGGTTTTGGAGGAGATTCTATTGACCATCTTACATTAGATGCTTATGTATCTAATATGTAGATACATATATGTATTAAGATACATTATGTACCTTAAATGCTAACCACAATGTATATGGATTGCCTCTGCCAAGAATCAAAGTTAATGAGTTTATACAGCTCTGGAAAGTGACACACATAACACATGCCACTTGTCTTTTACCCATGGCAGTCTTTCCTAGTTATTCCTAGAAAATTCTTCAATGAAATCTCCCAAGGCATCAAAATCCTTATTTTTCCACGGCTTTGCTAGAGCCCTGTGGGTAACGTGACCAATCTGTCAACTGCAGAAACAGAGAGGTAGGAAACTATAATGTTCCTCTATCAGGTCCTATTAGTAGTTGTGTGGGAAAACAGAACATGGTTCCAACCTCTAAAAATCCCAACTCAGATAATTATAAACACGATACACAGCAGTCCGAATTAGATCACATGCAACTTTGGGTTGGGCCCTACTCCTCTGTTTGCAAAGGTTATTTGTGATTTTTAAGACTTCACAATTAGTTTGACCTGTGAGATTTTCTTTAGGGAAAACTGAACTGGGACTGGCTTTCTATAAAACTACATAGTAGGAACTGGTTTTCTATAATTTATAAAAGTACAAAATTAGTAATGATTTTATTGATAATTTATTATATTAAAATACCTACTTTATAGAGATTCCCAATTTAGAGTTTAGGCCCATTTAATTTTGATATCTTGAGAGGTGCAGAAGAGATAAGATGTTATCTATATACTATCCTAATATATGATTTTAGATCCTATATAATGTGCTTTCTGCTATTACTCTTTTTGAATTGTTTTCCATTTCATAAGAAAAACAAGTAACTTCTCTATATGCAACAAAGAGGGTCTCATTAAATATGGAGACAACTGATCAAAAAAGTATTCTGTGTGTCTCAAAGATGCACAAAATCAGAACAATGCCAAGAGCCATGCCTGGGAATGAATGATGCCTATCTGGACATCTACATGAAGCCTCTTTTCACGGAACATCCTTAGCTTCCCATTTTCATCTGCAAAAAAGTCTGTTGCTCTGGTTCATTCTTGGAAGCTTGGGACAACTTTTTCCATAGATATCAGGTCATGAACCTCACAATATGACACACTTCAAGTGGAATGTCTTTGCTATGATCAAATTGCTAGCAGTTAGAAATCTATTGTTTGAAGCACCATGCAAGTCCCTGTATTCTAAACCATAAAATATGTGGTATTTTCCCACCTGTTCTAGCATACCTACTTACAGACATCTTGATTTCTGAACATGAGGGTTCATCTTCTCTCAACATCCTTCCGATATTCCAAACGTTGCCTGATCCAATTCCACTCTACTTCAAACACAGAATGTCACCTCTTGTCCACCTAACTAAAAGATGATGGTGAAAAATCTTGGTCTTTTAGTTGAGAAATAAAAATAATTTACTGCTAATATACCTATACACAGTTCCTCCCATTCTGGCCTGATGGAAAGAGGGTTTTGTTGCTTTCATTCATGGTTTTGCTGCTTTTATTTGGATTAATATCTTTGCAGTCATTGTGAAGGCAAACTAGTAAAGAAAAGCTAGCTCATTTCCACCCTCTCCCCACAATATATTTGCAGATCACTGCTTTAAAAAGTTGATGTAAATGCCTATGCCATAGCAATGATGCTTTTATATTCAGATTAAAGATGGGGAGATTTCAAGGGCATACCAATTCAACCGTGGGTACATTTTGGGTCAATGCCATAAAATTTGTCACAAAAATTTTTGGCAATGCAGAAAGAACAAGAAGCTTTTTTTAAAAAAGGGAGTAAAAGTGCTTCTAAAGCTCTTTTGGAGTAAATGACAGTTTTCAGGTTTACATTTGAAAGGATTATCAATACCATTTTCAAACACCAACAAAATAGACTGAACAGAGAAACGCCCCCTGGAAGGAGGTTGAACCAGCCATTGAGGACTCCAAATCCTGCTTGAGACAACATCTAAATTCCAGTCTCAAGTTATTGTATTCTCTGATTCACCATGGGATTGCAAATGCAGGACATGAAAGTATGTTTAATTATTGACTAATGACAAAATCTGCTAGACTCCTTACATGGAAGCCAGATTAGCCTGTGGGATTTTCCCGAGGGCACTGTAGAAGAGGCTGCTGCTATTGAGAGCCAGGAAGGCAATTCTTAAATCACTTCCCTTGGGATGGAAATTGGTGGAATTTAGAGCCTTGTGATCAAAATCCATCAGGCATTTATGAATAGGTCATATGAGAATTTTAATAAAAAGTTCAGTAATCCTGAAAATAGTCTATAAAAATCTATGTACTAGTAACAATGCATGCATAGTGCAGAACATTCGTAACTATTTGTCATAAAAATATGTGACTGTAATTATGTTGTTTACAGTCAACTTATAAAAATACATGTAATTCTGAATGGCAATAGTAAATCCCTAGCTCTAGCCACAAACATAATGATTAGCTCAGTATGGAAAAGTGCAATGGGTAATTACAAACTGGACAAAGCTCTCACCCTCTTGAATTCAACGTGCAAGAATGTCTATTATAGGAGCTTCACTTGTCATAATTCTTCTTCTCACCTCACAAGGTAAAACCTAAATTCTGTGGAAATAAATGGTAATCAAATGGGAAAGAGAACACTCACATGATACAACTACAGAGGAGAATAATTCTTTCATAGAATATTCATGCACAACCGTCAAAGAAGTTCATGGTCATTGGAAGAATTCATGGGAAGACAGTTAAACACACCTTTCAGTTATAAAAGTTAAGCATTGTCTTAGTTAGCAAGTGATGACTTTTAACCATCAGAGGCTATGGACTAACTTTTAGCTAATCAACCAGATATTATTTCACGCAACAAATTTCTTTCAGTAATTATGGTGAATACCTCTGATGTTTTCCTTATCACCACCGAGAGTGGAGATCATACAGTAATTTCTAAATCAAATGTAAATTCTGACCAGAGGAAACAAATCCACATTCCAGTTTAAATCTAGGAGAGGTGTGTTTTTTTGCAAACTTTAAAAATCTCTTACTTTAAGGGAAAAACTCATTTCAACTAAATACAATATTCCACACATCTGTGATATTTTCTAGTAGATTGGTCAACTGTTGGCAGTAGATAAGTTCCTAATTTAAACACCACCCTTACTTTGCAAATGGGCAAACCAATTTTGAAATAACTACAAAAAGGTGCAGACAAGCTACCAAAAAAGACTGAGGTTGGTGGGGCGGGGGTTGGTTACCTGCAAATCATGATCTCATATTTTAGGAAGTAGGTTGGAATTCAGTAAATGGAATTCTTGGAAATATCTCTTTCACAGTGATGCTCAGTTAGATTGTTTTGGGGCTTAAATTGTTCTCTAGGACTGAGCTAAGACGTTTTGGGAGGCATATTAACTCTTCCAGAACAAGGAATTTCATTTCAGTAAATTATTGCTACAGTTCACTAAAGAGTACCATGGTATCCTGGAAAAGATAATGTGCCTTCCAAAATGCCACCCATCTAGTTATTTGAACAATGAAAACTCATGTTTATCATAGACACTTTAATCCTTGAAGACACAATGTAAAAGAAAACTCTTTTCCCCAAAAATGTTTAGATGGATAAATGATATTAGAACTGTCTTGGTGTATGCCACTATCCCCATATACATTTGGCAACTGGCATGCTTGACTTATTCGTTATAAATAAGCATGCCAGTCTTCTTTGCCTGTGGAATGATTTATGGTAATCAAGAGAAAACTGACCCAAAAAGGCAAAAGAAATGGACTGATATTTAATGGAATTTCTCAGCTGATTACACCCCATCTTTTGAAAGGATGTAAAACAAAACTCCACAATTGATGGGTAATCTGTGAAAGAGGGAATATCTCCCCCATGAAAGCAACAACCAACGACCCAACAAACAAAACCTTTCAAAAAATTCTACCTCAGATATGGGATCATGGTTTGGAGGTCTGCAGTGACAAATACCGGTTCATCTTAGGAGATCAGTTCATGAAGCAAAAGGTTAGGGTTATCTGTGACATGATTTTAATGTAGAAACAATAACCCTATGCTTATAAGCCATTATTTTCATACCCAAATCTATAGACATGTCCAGATGAACACAAGAGGGAAGACATAGATCATTTCTACTGGGAATTTGGTAGCCTTAAGGTAGGACAAAACAAATTCCATTCATTAAAATAAGACTTTGTTTATATGTTTTTCATTTTAAAGACTATTCTTTCCCTTAAAATTCTGGTAAACTTTATTGGGAACAACACATGTGTTTTGTTACTCTGTTAATCAATTTCATTTACAAACACTGCAACCAGAATCAAATGATTTTTATCTCTTTTTCTGAATTCAGTCCAGAAGCATTTTTCAGGTTTTAATATTCAATTAATTTGATAAATTCAATTACAACCTGCAACTGAGGTTGGTGGGAAATATTAGCCCTCTCCTAAGGAAAATAACTTACTAGCAGATTTTATAATCATTGGTCATTTGTTCAGTCCTACCTGAAAATTAAATTATTTTACTGCTTGGTATGGAAAAAACTATTTTCTAGTAAATTTCTGTGACAAGAAGCACAACATTAATCCCAGTAAGCACCCAACACACTGAGTCTATCTACTAGGGAGCAGTTTTAAACTTCAACTAGAAACCATTTGCCTCAGTACTTTTTTTTTGAGAAAGAATTCGGCAGCAGTTACAGTTAATATGCCACCTGTGGAGAGCTGCGCTCACCCTGTGTGTGGACCAGCTGAGGTGCACTTTCCAGGTAGCAAGAGCAATGATATTACAGGAAGCTACAAAACAATATTGCAGTAGTTACAGCGACCACTATTATAGTGATCGTGGCCTGGGTTATAGTCCCAAATCTTAATGCGAGGAACACACTAGAGTTTATAGGATTAGAATATTTTCTTTATGCTAAGAACCAGTTAATAGCATATGATGAATGGTGATGGTCCATTTTACTCTATTTCACTCTTACAGTTTCCTAGTTATGTCTCCTCTCTCTTTATATTAATTATCTATATTCCATGGCAGTATATTTCCATCATATAAAATGGAAACCCTATAACTATGGAGTACCCCAGCTCACACATTTGCATACCCTTAAACACATACATATGGACAATATGTGGAAAGTGCTCATTTGTAGTTGGGTGAGATTTCTCAAAGCAGCTGTATCAGCCTTCACAAATACAGAGAGTAATTTAAAGCCAATGAAAAGCCACATGAACCATTTAGCTTTAATGTGCAGTTTTATACTCTGTCCACATGGTAATTAATTCAAATGCCTTTTGTCTTTTTTGCTAAATCATCCAAAGTAAGCTTTTCAAAGGCTAGTAATGTGATAACCTGGATCTTACAGACTCATAGCTCTGTTTATTTTGCTTATCACACAATTGAATAACATCCTTGCTGCTAAAACACCTCAGTTGATTTTGAATGGTCATTAATGAGTCTATCAATTTGGCTAAGGTTGATTTGACTTTGTAGAGAATGGCCAACCCATCTGCAAATGGACACTTCCCTCCATACAAACCTCAATGTACACTAAAGACAAATCGAAGTATATGTATATATGATAGATATATACATATATATGTACACATAAAATGGATTGGGAAGTCCTTTGGTTTAGACGGGATTAAATGTGTACTTCCCAAGTGCATAGGTTTCCTTTGACCAACCTGTTCAAAAAACAAATATGAAAAATGCCATGGTAATTTTGACATTTCTTTGTCTTTTCTCCTACTTGGAGAACCTCTTCCCTCTCTTCCCCATCTCTCCTAAACATATCCTTTTTAAGAGCAGTTAGTTCTTTTGGCCTTCTATCTTAACACTCCATTGATTTGTCCATTCCTTGGAAGACTCTATGATCATGTCCAGAAACTTATCCTTAGTGGAGAACAAGGTTTCAAAGAACTTTCATCCCTCTTTTTATTATTTCTTCCTCCCAAGAAATGGGCACCTTGATGTGTCATAAATAATTCACCCATGATCTGACTTGCCTTGTTATCCCTGGCTAGCCCAAGCAGCTGAGGATTGAGCTTTACTAGCCCTGCATCATTGTGCAATAATTGAAAAGAAAAATAATCCATTAGTCTATACCCCTCAGACTGTGGTGACATGATCAGGGTTCTCTTGAATTTCTATGCATTCAATTTCCTCTCTCTCCTTTCGTTTGGCACGTTTCTTTTTCTTGTGGTGCTTTTTGGAAGGAGGGAAAAAGGTTAGGAACACAGGTAAAATAACAAAACAGTGCAGAAGTGTGCAACCGCCAGTGAGCAGCAAGCATTTGAACAGTGTGAAGGTCAGGTTCGAAGGCACAAATAGGAGGGGGACCAACCCAATAAGAAAAGAAGTAATATTTTGCAAAATGGCTGTCCCATGCTCTTGCAGGGAGCTTTTTATACATTGTGTTCTGGTGTGCTCAGTTGCTAATACAAATGTGTAAAGCAGTGGTGCACAGTGGTCAATGGCGAAATTTAAAGTGTAGATAAGGCACAAGATAGAAATGCAATCCATGTCGACATTCCATAATGTCATTAAGCCCAGAACGCCCAGCTCAATTGAGGTGACACTAAGAATTAGCCAGAAGTTTCCCAGAGGGTGGATCACGAGAAAAAAAGTCAGGACTAACATCAGGAGAACACCGAAGCCTGCAATCAGAACAGGCACTGTGACAGACAAGCCGTAGTGGTCCATGAACACAAAGGAGGGGTTGAACACGATGAATCGGATGCTCTTTGAGAGGGACAGAGGCCGCAACTTTTCCAACACTTCCATGATTTCCTTCTGCTTGTCTCTGCTAGTCCTGGCCACCAGATACAAACGAGAAGCAATGATGTTGTTTTCATCCCCCGCCTTGGAAAAGATGATATCATTCCGAAAATGCTGGAATTCTGGCTTTTTTAAAAAGGAGCTTTGCAGGACACTGATGAAGTCACTCTTGTTATTGGCACTGATGTTGCTGACTTTCAGGAACTGATAATATTGCTCCACCCAGGACACTGCGGTGAACCCACTGCAGAGTTTCCGTAGGTCCTCCTGGACGCTGCTATTCCAGTACTCAAGGGGCTCATAGACGTAGAACCCTATCACAGGACTGTAGTTGCTGAAATATTTTTGCTGAACCATGGCATAGGAAATGCTTGGAGAATCACTAGCTAGTAGATTGATGATGTTGGCTCCATCGCTGATCTGCAAACATCCCATAAAGGAGAAGGAGGCATAAATGAGATAAAGGATGACTACAAATGGCTTCACATAGATATTGGTAATCCATTCATTGTAATGTTCACGGAGAAAGTGCTGTATAAAGTGGTGCTGGTAGGGGTTTGTCTCATGATGAGAGGTCTGTTGGTGTCCATCACTCATCACTGCCTGGAACCACACAGGTTTGCGGTCCAGATACTCTGCAGAAGGGATCTTACAGCAGAAGATGCTGTGGTAGCGGTTTTGCTCGAGTTGGCCAGCAAAGACCAGACAGGAGCCAAAGAAGGAGAAAATGTAGAAGTAGTTCAACAGTATGGAGACACACATGTTCTGACAGAAGACCTTCACAGCCTCTATGTTTGTGAATGGGCTAGCACCCATGCCAAACGTGATAAAGTATAGGGAACTGGTCATGGTATAGGTGACCATCACATCTGAATAAGCATCTGCCACCCTGTCTTTGAAGGGTAAATTCTCTCTGGTTCTCCGCCATCCAGACAGAAGCTCAAATACTCCTTTTGTTCCATGACCTATTGTTAAAAAAAAAAGAACAAAAAAAAATATATGTATATATAAATATATTTTAGTTTCTTCCTTTGATCAAGTGAATTCTTACCAAAAAGTATGTTATACTCTAACCTTCAAAGTACTGTGGACGTTCTATCAGGGACACAAAATTTGAGCTGTACAACAGGATATATTTGGTACTTATTTCCAGTTTAGCTAAGTTCAAATTTATTGGTTTTCTAGGCTAAATGAAACATGTATTGTCTGTTCTATTAATTTGACAAGTTGTATCTATAATGTTGCATTATTGAGTGATCCGCCCCCACCCCCGCACTCATATTGACTACCTAAATGGATCACAAATTGTCAAGAGCAGGAGCTGTAATTTGTGCACCTTCACATTCTCCTTAACATCAATTCAAGTGCTTGGTCAACCAATTGATTGACTGATAATCTCTAACCCCCATTTCGAGCTGACTTATATCCTGATTTAGGAAATTACAAGATGATTTTAAAGACTTAAATATGGGTTCAAATTGATTTTACAATATTGATAATCTGCTTGGTGGCCAAATGGCTTAGAAACCAATTCCTGTAGATTTGATTAACGAACATTAGAAGTGAGTAAGGAAAAAGTTGCCAGGTCGCATAAAAGACAGAGCAACACCTTGAGACTTGAGAGGTTATGGCAAACACTTGTCTTCCTTTGGGCTCCTCACAGGGCCTTTATTCACACAGAGTGAGTGCTAGCTAAATGTTTATGATTACCTCATTGAAGTGGATGAAGAGTGCTTCTTTCTACTTGAGTTCTGTGCACTCTTAGATAAGGGTAAGTAGGCAAAACTATCCAGGAAATATTAATTGAACATCTACTATGTGGAAGACTCTGTTAGGTACTGGGCTATTTCCAGGAATTGGACAGCTGTTAAGATATCACCACTTGCTCCCTTGATCGGTAAAGCAGAAAAAAAAGCAATTGGGAAAGCAAAGCTATTATACCATACCTGTACTTTCCCTTTCTTTCACTTCCCTAAATTGACTTTGTCAATTATCCTCCACAACACATCAGCTGGTAACTTTCTAAGTGAGTGGAAACCTTCATAGGGCACGCTTGCCCTTGCAAGCATGAAAATACTACACAGGAGCCTTTTCTGTGAATGGATGCAAGCTGTGTTCAGGCTGTTCTCCAAGAAATCCATTAGACCAAGATATAGCTTAAAGGCACAGAATGACCTAGTTTGAGAAATCATGAAAAATGGACTTTATGTGGCACCTAGATATTAGAGCTATGTGTTAGAGTTCCATTTCACTTGATGCATTAACAAACATATAGCAATAACTGGGGTCTCACCAAAATCACTCTGAATTTATGCTATTAAGGCAGCGATATGCACAATTAGAAACTTTATTTCCCAGCTTCCTTTCAGCCAGGATTGGCACATGTGACACAGCTCTGACCAATACAAGTAATCAGAAGTCATCTAAGGATGCCGATTAGAAAACTCAAAGGAGCCTTGTGCTAAATGACACCATGGAGCTACCAATAAGAGCACTGGCCTGCTGTACTCTGGAATTCTCTTTAAAGTAAGAAAACTAAATCTTCATTTGACTAAGCCACTGTAAATAAGTCTATTACATGCAGTTGAACCTATTCCTAACTGAAAAATTCAGTTTTGTAGGTGAGATGAGTTTACATTTATCAGAACCTGTTTTATGGGGTCTAATTTATTTTGATTATAGTATATACAGATTTTAATGTATTTGACCCTAATCTTTGATTGTTAAGATACATTGGTCAATCTATTTGGTAATTATTCTTAATTATTAATTGTTATTGAAGGAAGCTAGGCATTGGTGTACTTATGTCAAATATAAATCCTATTTATTTTCCATAGTTTCCTTTCTGGGTCTTTAGTCAAGAAGGATGAGGTTATTGTATGGGTCTCTGACGAATAGAAAGAGTCATGAAATTTGTGCTTAGGTAAAAGGCAAGGTTATTTTTTTGGGTCTAATTTTTCCTTCTTTCATTTAATCACTAGCTCAACATTCATGTGCACTTAAATTAAGTGTAATGATAGTTAACAAATGACGTTGATTGCTCATTTCTAACTTCTGCAAAATTTCTGACCAAACAGAATCCTTGCTGTCTAATTCTCTTGACTAAAATATATTAGGATAATGGTTAGGGTAATTAAACAAATTCTTTAATTGGAGCACCTCTCCTCAGAAATGAGGTCTCTTGCTATCTTTGTCGTCACAAGGGGGGAAGGCTGCATGGCACAATGGCTAAATTTGGCTTACCTTTGCTAACGGTCACTTTTATGGAACATTAGTACACAATGTAGGCCAGGTTTTGCTTTATATAGTATAAAGGTTTGTATATGTGGGAAGATGATGTTAAACCATATTAGGTCAAGTAAACCACTTTAGACTGATAGAGACTGAATTCCAAACTTTGTTTGGAAATGACATGTTTTACTCTACTCATAGCTTTAGATGTTTTACAGGGTATTCCTATTGACACACACCCCATTTGATTCTCACCATAATCTAGCCACATCAAAGCAGTTCAGGTTTATTACAAGCTACAGTCAGGGTAGTTTTATCACCGTCCTATGGACCTCCCATGCCTTATCTTAGCTTTACTCATGCTTATTTCTCTGCCTTACAATACCTTCCTTTTCACTACTGATTATATGAAAATTCTGTTGGCCTGATAAGGGTCAGCTCAAGTCTCATCTTTTCCATGAAGCCATCTCAGACCATTTCTGATATATGGATTTTTCCCTGTTCCTTAAACTATTTAAGTTACTCATTTTAGCTCTCAATCACATGCTGTTTTGCTGTGGAACAAAATGATTTTCTCAGAATATGTTCTATCTCTTTGGTTAGACTGCAAATTCTTCAAGGTCAGGGAATGCAATTTATGTTACTTTTATACTCTGCTGAACATCTGGCAAAATGATAGAAATTCAGAAGATGCCCACTAACTTCTTATTGAATTAAAACAACTTCAATTATTGATTTTTAAATACTTCCACAAAAATGTAGCCTTTTTAAAAAAGCATTTAATAAATTGTCTATTTGTAAATTAATAAATATGTTATACTCAGCCTAAAAATTTAGACAATCAAGACTACATTAATAAATCATAGGCATTTAGAATGAGATTCCATTTGCAAAGAGATTCCATTTGTAAACAGCATAATCACTGCATATATATATATACTGAGTGTACATTAAATTATCTCATTTATACTAACTCTCCTTAGAAAGGATATATTCTGCTTAGTTCTAGCTGAAGTGTCATAAATTCCAAATTAAGTTGTGTCGTTCTTGAGAATAGCTCTGGCTCAAGTACTGATACCTTCAGCCATTCGTTTGTACTTACATATGTATACATGGCTAAGTTCTGTGTGCCTGTGTTTTTGGTTTTTCTGAAGTCTATTTATAACAATCTACTGCTAGTAACAGACACACAAAGTTGCTGTGTAAAATTATATCCTTTTGTGTGTTTACAACCTATGTTAATTGTTTCTGGAAGAGCTATACATTTTTCAACTCAATTCAATATATTTATATGTATATTTATTTGGAATTTGCTCTATAAAAGGAACTATACTAGCCAATATATAAAATATAAAGGTAAGCAAGAAATACAAATTTTTTCAACATCTTTCAATGCAGAAGGTCATTTTTACTTGGATAATTCTGAGACAGGGATTATCAATTCTAATGCAACTCCATCAAAATTAGGGATATATACATGGAAAACTATATTGTTGTTTATGCCCCTTGACAAAGCCATCAATATTTGTATAAAACTAAAGAAACAGGGACAAAATTTAGCAAGAAAATATGATCAAAATAAGATGCCTTTTTGTAGATATTACATCTAGTTTTATTTAATGAGAAATTATGCTGTAATGGGAAAATAAATTAAATAATTTGCTTATTTTGAATGCTCAATAATGCATATTAAATGACTTTATTAAAATGCTAAGAGCTCCTTAGGCTTTTAGATATAAAAATAAACTTTAAGCAAAGATCAGTGGAATTAATTGAAGGGAGAGACAAGTGTTATTTTTTAACCTAGGGTTTTTCAAGCTTGGCACTATTGACCTTGGGCCAGGTAATTCTTTGTTGTGGGAGGCTGTCCTGTGCATTGCAGGATATTTTGTAGCATCCCTACCTGGCCTCTAGTCACTAGATGCCGGTAGCATACTGCCCGTACTCCCAGTTTTGACAACCAAAAATATCTCCAGTCATTGCAAGATTACCCCTGATTGAGAATTATTGGTTTAACCAAAATAAATAAGCATAATATGTACACCCATGCACACACACATATAATTAATCACCTTATTCTGAATATAAAATCAAGGATATAATCCCTTAGAAAATTTTTGGGAAAGATGGAAAAATAATGGAGAAAAATGATTACATAACCTCACAACTCAGATAATTGCTGTTAACAATTTTGCATATTTCTTTAATTAATTAATTAATTAATATACTAAACTCTATCCATCCATCTCTCCACCCATCAATCTATCCATCCAGACAGATAGATAGCTACTTAAATAGTTAACTCACAGAACTTGATTCCTACCATGGAAAAATTAGGATTTGGAATTATTTTTGCTGCTATGTCCTGTAAGCTTGTCAACGATGAAGAGCCTGCTTTCTAATCTCTGCAGCATTTTCTCAGTCTGTAGGTCTGGGCTTCTGTCTTGGTTTCCTACTTTTCACTTTAGTTCCCATTCTGAGGATGGAATAATTTCCTAAGCCTCTAACCTTGCTTGAAAGGAGCCCTAGTTCTCTTTCTAGCTTTTTCTAATAGCATCTTATTCCCTACTGTTCCAACCCTTACTTCGAGAGTACTATTCCAAATTCAAGCAAGGCACCCTGGTGGCCCACCATCTCAGATGATGAAGCATCTATCAGGCATGAGTGTGATATGCTCCATTGAACGAGGTCCTCAACTATTTTCATTATATTAATTCTCAGGAACCCAATCCTGACTGTTCTTTGATTCTGTCCCATTTTCTCATCAATTAATGCCCACCTAAGAGCTCAGCTTGTTTTATCAATAAGTTTAGTCAAGTTCCTTCCTGGCGAGAGAAATATATATGTAAGCAGTGAACTGCGAAGTAGGGAAGAATTGCATTCTTGTTAAGTAGAGATGTGTGCTGTGTTCTGGGAACATGCAGGTGATTAATTATGAGTGATCAGAGAAAATTCCAAAAGGTTTTAATAGGCAGGGGATGACGGGAAGGTCAGTCCTGACTGAGGGAATAACACTAATAAAGGCACAAAACAACTAAAAGCTAGGAGGAGGTTGTTGTTTTTCTAATGTTTATAATTGTGATTCATTTTTTTTTCCAGCAAGGATTAGCTTGCTGGTCCAGCAGGTTAAGTTTTGTCTGAATGTACATTTTATTTAATGTTCCAAAAGATGAATGCTAAATTTTGATCATGACTTCTTTGCACTACATTACTATACAGTTGCATAATCCATTAGAGTAATATAGTAAGTTGCACACCTGAAGTAGCATTGGATGACTAATATTTCCTTTAGCAAAGTTGCATGAAAGAAAAGTGGATTTTTAGGAGTGAAAAATATTTGGACAGTCGGTGAACTGGGAGAAAAATTCAAGAAGTGAGTTTAAAAGAAATAAAAGATTTGTATCTATGAGTTTGTCTTGAATATCCCAAAAGTCTTAAAAGATGTTGTTGGGAAGACCACTTTCTAAATGAAATCAAATAGAAGCATTGTGTGATAACAAGGAGAACTTAAATGGCAGCTTTTTAAAATACCTAGTTAATATTTTAATAAGCTGTGAGTTCTTCTGGTTGTGGTGGTGCAGGTCTGCCAGAGAAAGCCTTTTAAATGGTTTTAAAAAACAGACTATTTTTGCTGCCAAAGAAAATGGAATTCATTCCTAAGTGAGCTAAAATGCACAGAACTGGTTACAATCACATCTTAGCCTCAAGGAATCACTCTCCAACAAATAAAGCTGACTTCTAAAGGAAGATGGATATTCTCTGAGAACTGGTTCCAAGCCACATTTAACAACATTTCTCTAAACTCCTTCTCTGGCAGTATAAACTTCCGTACTGTGATTGCACCTAACACTGCTGTAGGAAAACTCTGGTGACATGGCTAGGCCTAAAATGACTTCCTTCGAAGCAAAGATGTTCTCCTGTGACTTTAATACAAATTTTTACACTTGTCACTTTAATCTCAAATCCAATCTTTCTAAAACCCACAATTCCAAAGAAAATAGCTTTGACAAAACTCAAATCCAATCAGAACTAATTGTAACTGATTCAATTAGCAATCCTGTGGGTTCTTCATTGTTATATTGCTTTATTATACTTCATCTGTTTGTTTCCAATTCTTTCTAATCAACAGAATTAGAATCCTCTACATTTGCCTCAGGAAGATCTAGTGGATCTCCTTTTTCACTTGAACATTGTCAACCCTCAGCAGGACACGACAGTCTGACATCTGCACCAGAGAGGAAAGAAAC
Organism: Cabassous unicinctus; assembly: GCA_029593785.1. Lineage (NCBI taxonomy): Eukaryota > Metazoa > Chordata > Mammalia > Cingulata > Chlamyphoridae > Cabassous > Cabassous unicinctus. Next base: position 17,426 of record JAQZBX010032512.1, read on the forward strand.
AGAGATAAAACATATTCCTTTTCACAATCTGCTTCAGAGAAAGCTTTCTACTTTCTCTTTGTGGTTATTTCTGTTTTGGTTAGCTAGCTAGATTTTCAATAATTGTGTTGGCAGAAATCACCCCTGAGCTTAGGTACGAAGAGCATTTTGATGCTTTATTGGGTTTTTAGACTATGTGACTTCCTGATGCCAACCAAACAAATGAAAAATGATTGGGGGAAAAATCCAGTCCATTATGCCATCTAAGGAGCTGAAACAAATATCTGGATACTGAACAAGCATTTTGAGTTGGCGTTCACTTGTTTGGCATTATATGGGATCTCTTCTCTTTAGCTGTTGATTCCTTCTTAGATGTTTAAGATACCACTCAAACATTTTCTCATTTCTAACGTCTCTCCCTGGCCCTCCTTATCTCTACCCCACCAGTTTAGTTAGAAACCTTTACTCATTACACTCAACTGAAATTATCCATTGATGCATTTATCATTCACACCAGTCTTTCCCCGCCCCCCCCCACAGGCAACCAACTGATAAAATTTTTTATTTCGCTTTTGAATTTTTACACTTTTCCTGATTATTCTGTGTAAGGTGAAACTAGAACTGTTTAAAAGACATACACAAATCTAGTACATCAATAACCAGGAATTTCACACCACTCTTTAAGCTCCTCATTTTCCAGGGCAGGGGCCTATCTTGTCTATTTTTGTTTTCCAATTATTTAGCAGATAGTAAGTGCTCAATAAATGTGAAACTGAATTGGTCATAATCTGCATCTAATTTGCAAGAATTATTATTAGCAGTCCCACATTTAGCACAGGACTTTGTGAGATAGATACAATTTCCCTCATTTTATTGAGCTGGATGATTGTTAAATTCTATCTAATGATTCTGTGGCAAAGGTGGTGATAGATATCAATGATGCCCATTTCAAAGACTAGTATGTAATTCATTAATTTGGCTGGTCCATCATTATAAATATCTAATAGAGAATGGAATGTGCAAGGACAGAAATTTCTCTAAGTTGCTATTCAGCTAGGTAGAAATGGGGTCCTGCTATCTAAGAGACGATGAACTTTTAAAAAAGACATTTGTCTAATCCCTATTGTGAATAACCCAGAGATGGTGATAAGTGTGCATTTGTAGAATGACTGTTTTTAACTAACTCTCAGCTAGAACGAATGCGCTAGATGATTATCAAGCCCTCATAAAGTTGTTCAAATCATAACGAATGGCCAAGGCATTTGCCTAAATAGCCCACAAAGACATTGGATAGAAGTTCTTCCACAGGAATTCTCCAAGTTGCTGTTGTCAGGGCCATATTTGATGGCTTTACCTGGAAACCTTGAATGGTGTTGTGCAATGAGTAGGCATCTATCTTAGTATAACTCTTAAGCAGGAAGTAACTCCTCTTGAAATGTCCCCATCTCAGTACAGAATGGGACTGGCACAGAGAAGCCAAGAGGGAGAAAGGCAGGGTAATGCAAGGATAAGTGGAATTCAGAATGAATCTGAACATATCTGTTAGCACTTAGCAAGGGGTTTCAGGATTTTATTAGATCTCTAATTTAAAAAATGGAATGTAATAGCAGACTTCCATTGTATGATATTCAGAGCTGTTGTATATTTTATATATACCTTAATGTATAAAAGAAAGGCATATAGTCTCATTCCAGAGTTTGCAATCAGTCATTTTCAACTATTTCACAGTTTTACATAAAGCCAAAATATATGTATATATGTGTATATATATATATACACACACAACCTACAATCACAGTCATGGTTCTCATACTCAAAGTAGGCAGACCAGGTAAGTAACATGATTTGATATTGTTGTTAGGAGCACATAACTTAGAGCTAGGCTGCTTGAGTTTAAATCCCACTTCTTATATCTGTGAGCTTGCACAGGTTTTGTGTTTTTTTAAAAATGTCTCTGTATTGCAGTTTCCTCATCTATAAAAGGTGGTAGCAATGGACTCTATCTCATAGAATTGTTATGGGTTTTAAATAAGTTAGTATATGTGTTCGGCACACAGTAAGTACTATTCTGAATGACAAACCACAGGATGTTTCCCATGGAGGACATTCCAAATCATTTGACTTGGCATTCCAGCTTCTGAGTGTAGCTTGGTTACTGCTATTTTACCACCAGAGCTGAGCTGGCTTTCCTGGGGTATCCCTAGTGCCCTCTTTCCAGCTTTTCTGACTGCAGGACCTTGGTGTTGCCAAGAGCTGAAGCACCACTGCAAAGCCAGCACACAGCATCATGTCGTGACTTGCTTTCTTGTTTTTTCCTCTCCCTGATATTCCTGTTCAGGGGAAAAAAGACTATCCAAAAGCTTTTCATTTTCCTCTCAATCATTTCCATGCTTTCCCAATTTTAGTAAATTAATGTTTAATAAATTTAGCCAGGTGCTGTCAGGTAGGCCCTGGTGTTGCGGGGAGCTGGTCTGGCATTCACAGCGAGGGGTGCTGCTGTCCTGGTGACCCCAAACGCTCTCAGAGAACAACATTAGACAAGGCTGCAATGGGACCACGATGGGTTGAGACAAAACAAGCCCATTCCATAGTCATGTAGAAGCACAAACAAAACATCAAACAAACATCATCCCAACATAAAATAGAACAAACATGCCTCTATTGAGGATAATAAGAATGACTGAGCTTCTTTACTAATCACAGTTTTAGTCTTGTAAGAATTGTTAAGATAACCAGCTGTAGAGTTGTCATCTCTTCCTGACAGTAACCAAGCTAAAGCAAAGCCCTCCTTCCCAGAAACTTCTCCCAAATCAACAATCTAGCAAAAACCTCATAATAAGTCCATTCTAATACCCTCTTCTGGAAATGTTCCATGACTCCTTATGGTCTGTGTTCTTCCTCAATGTCATGGGTCAATAAAATGCAACTTTGTTCAACTAGAGGTATATTTCCAGTGGTCTTTGGCTAGAGGGCATTGGTATTTTAAAATAAACAATAAATATTTTCAGAGTGAAATTAAATAAATTTAAACCTTTGTTTTTGTGGTGACCTTATTAGTTGATTCACCAAATGTAGGAGTTAGAGCAGGGGCACTGGGTGAGAGTTAAGCAGTGAAGGATTTGAATTTCCAAAACTTTCCTCTAGTAAAAGGGATGGTTTCCTGGTAGAAGTAATGTTTAGTTATGTTCTTATTGGAAAGAAAATGCCAGTTGGGCATATGGGAAGTGGGAAGATGTTCTGAGAGGAAGATAACATAGAGGTTAATATAGGGGGAAAAGCCGTGTAAAACTAAAAGGTAACATTGCTTTAGGTAGAAAAGAGCAATGATTGAAAAATTTAGGGGGAGCTGAAAATTTCAACATTAGCAAAAAGAATGGATTGGTAGTTTAGGAAATAAATACAAGCATATGTTAAAAAAAAAAAAAAAGGAAGACTACAAATAGGAGATCAGATAAGAGAAGAAAATAAATGCAAGCACTTGTTGGAATGAAAATGAAGATAATCTTAGCATTTCAAGAACAAAAATTAGAAAAAATTCATTCATTCATTTGAAAGATATTTCCTGCGTGCCTCCCACTAGGGAGATATTCTAAAACGCCATCACTTTGAAGCTTATTAACTTCTATTTGTATGATTTGAGACCCAGGTCACATACATGCATTTGAATTTAGCAGTTCATTAAGTACAAGCTTTGGGGATCTTCTATCCAACAAAGGGTAAAAAATGATGATGACTTAGGATTTCTGTACCACTAAGAGCTGGAGGATGCTTTATAATGTATTGAGAGCATGATTTGTAAGTGTCTGATTCAATCATTAGGAAATATGTTTGAAATGGAAGGAGACTCTTAGCAAATTTAAATCATGCTTAGTTTTGGTTCCTAATAAACATGACTCAAGAGAAATCTTTAAAGTTGCAGCACAAATGTTTGATAAAAGCACAGTGCTTCAATGGGCAAGCTTTCTGGGGCATCTCTGAGTGTTTTGCTGCTGCCTTTCTCATCCAGGAAGATGAAATAACAACTCTGCATGGGCAGGAATTCTCCCTGAACAGAATGGCCTGAAGGCAAGGGAAATGCAATTAAGCAGAAAGCTCAGGAATTGGATCAGTCTGATCATTTGAATAGTCATTAAATTAACCATCCAGAACTTCCTTTTCTATTCAACTTATTGGTTGATTAACTTTATTAGGGAAGATCTTTCTAAAGAATACAGCATTAGACCTGTATTTATCTATATCAGTCCTAGAAAAAGGGAAAAGGAAAGGCAGTATATGTAGCAATTTAAAATATGCATTTGTTTCCAATTCTGCCTCCATCACTGTGAAACACACTATATAAGGAAATTTAGCTTAACTGCCCTGTGTGTCAGTTTCTCTATGTGGAAAAAAAAGGATTAAAATAGCACCAATTTTAAAGGGTTCATGTGAAGATTAAATGAAGTAATAACTGTAATATGCTTAGAACAGTGTCTGGCACACAGGAAGGCCTCAATGAATGTTAGCTGTTATTATTTGTTAAATGATACACTTCAGAGTGATCTTTGGAGCTCTGATAATCAAGGGGCAATATGGTGTACTGGTTAATGCTTCGGGCTCTGTGGTTTTAAATCAGATGTGTTGAGTGTGTTAAATTCACAGTCAGGGCTGTGTACAAAGTTCCACAAAGGGGGTAACTTAAACCAACAGAAATGTATTCTTTCATAGTTCTGCAGGCCAGAAATCTGAAATCAAGTGTCAGCAGAGCCATGCTCCCACGGAAGGCTCCAGGGAAGACTCCTTCCTTGTCTTTTCCTAGCCTGTGGAAGTTGCTGGCAATCCTTGCTTTCTAGCTGCATCACTACAATTTCTGCCTCTGTCTTCACATGGCTGTCTTCTCTCTCTCTTGTCTGTGTCTCTGAATATATTTCTCCTTATAAAGACACCAGTCACCTGATTTATGGCCCATCCTAATCCACTATGACTTCATCTTAACTTGGTTACATCTGCAAAGACTCTGCTTCCAAATAAGGTCACATTCACAGGTATTAAGGTTAAGGCTTCAACATATCTTTTTGGGGACACAACCCACAACAGTGACCTTGGACAGATGAATGACTCCATGGCTCAATTTACTAATCTGTAAAATGGGGGAGAATAACCATATCTGCTTAAAAGTATTGTTGTGTCAGAGGAGACATAGACATATAAATCCCTTAGTACAAATACAAGGCATACAATTACTGCTCCCATAAATGTTAACTATTAATCGATATTATGTAGTTGTAGAAAGTATGGGAGTGTGGCTCAAATATGTACCGGGCATTTTTACTACTATATAGTACATCAGGTGGAATTCCATGCAAAGTTCATCAAAGGAACAGTGAAAGTAAGGAGGTGATTGGCCCGGAGAAGACAGAAAGCAATGTCTCCAATACTTCAAGGATGGTTATGTGGCAGAGTATTCCAAAGGATACAATTAGGGACAGTGTTTGGAAATTCCACAAAGACTCATTTAAATTCTAAATATAAAGAACTTTGCAATTTCAGAAAGTATATGGGCATCATATGCACTTGTTGGGCATTATGGAAGGAGACGGTTGAGTATGCTCTCTGCTCTAAGATTCTAAAAGGTTAATAACAAGATTGTAGGCATGTCTCTTTCCCTTGTTGCATGTAATACAACAATTTGCATATGGTAGTTGTTTAACATCTGCTGATTAGTTCACTGATTTATTGAGAGGTAGGCTATTTTCTTGAAGATCCCTGTCCCAGTGAAATTTCAGAAATTGTTGAAAAGATAATAAATTTTAAAAGGTGCTGACATGCTTTCATCAGCTCTTTGGTTAACATTCTGAGCCCTGCATTGTGGTCACTTAATTATAGGTGAAAGTGTTATGAAAAGAAATAATGTGGACCTGTTTTTTTAGTTGCTGAAATAGTCCTAGAGTTTTCATATATCTCTTAGTATTAGAAAACTTCAGATCATTTGTTTAATCTTCTTGATGATTGTGTAGTCAAAATCATCCTTCCCTGGAGTCCATTTAACTGTTTTATAGTTATCTAGGAGAGTTTTCATTTGACTGTGTCATATTTAGTGTTTCTTGATTAATCTTTGCTTGATGGAAATGAGGAGGACAAAGTCCATGAGGATTATCAAGGGGATAAGAAGGAGTGAGACATTGCAAGAAAGCCATAAGAATTTCTGTCTTCTCTAGGCCAATGACCTCATTACTTTCACTGTTCCTTTGATGAACTTTCCATGGAATTCCTCCTGATGTACTATTCAGCAGGAAAAATGCCTTAAAACCAAGAATCATGTCTTCATTTTTTTTATTGCCCCTTAGTATCTAGCAATGGCATAGATATAGTGGACACTCAAGGAACACCTTTTTGAGTTTTGTGTTAAGATAATTTGTATCAAAACTTGCTAAGATCAAAAGCAGGTGGAGGCATTACAGGGAGTAGCAGATGATAACTTCTTGTGATCATCTGTTACTTACAGTTAAGTAAGGAAAACAGAGGAGGGACTGGTATTTATATGTGAATTGTTATACACCTTCCACCTGCTCCTGAACTGGAGTGAGTGGTGACACTCTCTTCTAATTTGAGGGCCAGGGTGATTTCTGCGACAAATGTGGTCAAGTCAGCATTGTACAAAATCTGTCCTCTACAACTGTGGAGGTTCTCAAAGAAAAGACCCATTTCTCTCTTATGAGGCAGAGTATTCAAGGAATACTTGTTGGATAGGTTTACAAAGTCTGTAAATGAGCTAATATATTAAAATAAAAAGATTTGGAGATTTTCTGTACTGGCTCTCCATGCAGCAGGGCTGGCCTAAATTGTCAGTTTTGTTGCCTCTCTTTGTCACGGCCAGCATCACCAACCAGGACTGGGCCAACTCTAGGAGATCCGCTGGAGCACTCACGGTGGGCCTTGAGCGATGTGTCAAACCATCCATGGACGAGACCGGATGTGCATCCCTCCCAGCTTCCCCGAGTGGGTCACCACACTGTTTTTTAATTTTTTTTTTGTCATCATGGAAAACACTCATTGACTGTCACATGTGGTTTGCTGGTGGCTTCCCACTGGCAAAGAGAAGCTACAAAATATGCTCGATGGATAGCATTCACTGGAAGTAAGTAACCTGTGCTTACCACATTTGTCTAAAAGGCACACACACTTGTATTTTTATGAAGATAATTAAGAGTCAATAATAAAGACTCCATAATCATCAAAGAACACCAGTTGTGTGTGGCCATAAGATAGACTCCACAGGGTCTCCATCAGTTCTCCAGAACCCTCACCACAAGACCTGGACGTTTAAAAACCTTAATCGCATCTTGTATGAAATGCTGTTTTAATAAATTTCATTTTTGCTCACATTGTGACATAAATATTCCAGGTTTGTAACCCAGAGCTATAGCTGTCCTGAGTCTTTTCCTCTTCTCAAAGATATTGTTGTCTTCTATCCAAAAAAGTTAAATGTAGAAGAAAATGTATCAAAAATATAAATAAATGAAGGTAGCAATTGGCTTTTTAATTATCCTTTTAGTTTCTACTCGAGTTGCTGTGTGACAATTGGAAAATAAACACATTTGATTATTTAATAATTGTTTACCAACATTTCTTTCTCTATTAAGCCATGCCCATGGTTGTGATATATTTACAGTACACATACTCTTGTACTTTGCAAAATGGCTTTAATTTTGAACACATCAAAAGCTTATCCCAAGTTAAACAAAAGAACAAAAATGCACAGGAAAAGATATTTTTGAAATTCTGCTTGTTTGCTTCTTTCTCTCTAAAGTGATTTTCTCCTTAGGGGATATTTGGCAAAGTCTGGAGACATTTTTGTCACACTAGGGGGATGCTACTGGCATCTAATAGGTAGAGGGCAGGGCTGCTGCTCAACATCCTATAGCTCCCCCCACAACAAAGAATTATCTGGCCCCAAATAGCAAAAGTGACACTGTTAAAAACCTTCCCCTAAAGAAACAGAGTGACAATACTGCAAAATTCTGTGGGATTTAACTTCTTATTCAGTACCTTAAAATCATCTCAGTTTTGTATAAGTTTTTAAAAAATGAATATTTTATAGCACAGCTAACTTTCACTTGATATTTTCATTTAGAACTAGTATTAATGGGGTAAAGGATAATCCAATGTATCCCTATTAATGTTAAAATTCAGTTTATCCTAAAAGGCCTTAGGATAGGATTATTACTTCATGAGACTCTATTTCCCCATTTCTTTCTGTGAAACTTCCTCTTTAATGTATATGTTTCTGGTTTTTTTTTTTTTCCTTTTTTTTTTGAGGTCTCTACCTACCTTAATTTTAATTTTTAGGTCTTTGACATAAAAAAGCTTCTCTACCCATGTTTAGCAGCCTGTAACAAGTCGGTGATATTTCCCCTTTCAGACAGACCTCCCGAGG
>JAQZBX010032513.1:0-25817 GCA_029593785.1 Cabassous unicinctus
TAGGATAGACATCTTGATGATGTTTAGTCTTCCTATCCATGAACAGGGAATATTTTTCCATTTATTTAAGTCTTCTTTGATTTCCTTTAACAGTGTTGTGTAGTTTTCTGTATATAAGTCCTTGACATCCTTAGTTAAATTTATTCCTAGGTATTTGATTCTTTTAGTTACTATTGTAAATGGCATTTTTTTCTTGATTCATATCTACTCTTAATTATAGGATTATTTGTGGGTCACAGGAAAGGGGGACAGACCTCATTCAGAGTGTCTCTTTCTACATTATCTTTTACTTTCCTTTTTATCTGAACTATAACAGATTCATTCTATTTCTGTTGATTGATGCTTTTTATTTGTATTAAAGATATAAAATGAGAATTTAGTGAGACACAAATTCTCTTGAAGACATGTAAATTATAACTATTCCTTCATGCTGTTTATTCCTTCAACCTTCTTTAACTGAAGATTAAATGAATTATTACTTAGCCACTGTAAAAAATTTAGTTAGTCTTGCAAGACCATGTAAACTACCATATTTTAAAGCTGATTCCGATTGTTAGCAGAATTCAGTTCCTTGTGATTGGTGGACTGACACATACATTTCTTTGTTGAACGACAACACACACATTCAAAAATTGTTTTAACATTGTAATGAAATGGAATTTTATGGGGCAATATCCCAAGAATGCCAATACCATGGTCCCCATCCAACTTTATAGAGCCCTAAAAATCTTGATTAAAAATATTTTTCTATTTTCTATCAAAATACACACCATCCTTTAAGAAAAATGAAGATTCATAAGATTCATAAATATTCTATAAAATAGAATATATATGAAATGAATAGTCTATCCAATTAGACATCAAATATAGTCTCTCCTTATTTTCTACTTTTGCCAATTCTCCCCTTAATCATTCGCATGGCTCTCCCTGTTTACTGAGGAACTAAAGAGTGTAAGGAAAGTGAATCCTCATATGCTGAAATGCAGATTGCATATTTCGTATTGACAGCTTAGTTTATGCAATTATTCTAATTAACATAGAAAATAGTTGGTTTGAATTTTAAGGACAACATAAAATCATACTGAATATCTTTCAATTTATCCTGTATGGATATCCTAGGAACTGCTTTTCCTTTTGCTGTATTATCCCTCCCAAACCAATCCTAAAACATCCTGTGATGTATTTTACGTTATATGAAAATCCATAAAATGACATGAATTATACCAAATAGAAGGAAAATGAGAGTCATAGAACAAGACTTAATTGCCCACAAGGCAATGAGAAGATTGGATACCATAGTATTCAGAAAGGAGTAATGAGAATCAGAATTTTGTTGGAGGGCAATTTGCCTAGATCTGTGTTTTGCTCTGTCCTGGACCCACTTGTTAACTCCGAAATACTCTATATCAAGAGCTTCTTCAGATAAATCAGTACTTAGTGCTGTGTCCAGGAGTCTGGTCTGATCCTCAGTCCTATCACAGGGTGCAAAGGGTCAGACCCAGCTGACATGGGGAAGTCCATTTAGTTTCAGGCATAGCAGGAAGTCTCCAGGCACACACAAATCTACAACATCATGTAGCTGAAAATACATCAACTGGTGGTGATCCTATGAATTTGAGTTAGTAATCTCCAAAGCATTAAAAATTTAAGGTGATCTATGAAGATATTCTGCCACCTGACTAAGCAAAATGGCACATTACAACAATTCACAATATGTCTTTGTTTGTTGGGGCCATTTTTCTGGTGTTCAATTTTCCCACAAACAACAGCTGTGAAATTTGTCTTTAAGAATTAATTGACTAGGAGGAAAATTTGAAATTTTAATCTGTAGTCTATATTAATCTTCTAGATAGCAGAGAGAACACTGGCCACATTGCAAAAACTAGAATATGGTTGATTTCTTCTCTTTGCTGTGGGTAACACTGGTTTGCTCATAAACCTGTGAGTGGGTGGTGGGTATGGCAATGAGGAGAACCACTGAGTAGTGAAAAGAAGACTCGTCATTTTCTCTGTTGGCCACACCAGAACCAATTTTTTGTGTCATTCACAATCTTGAATCCTTTCAACTTCAGAAAGTTCCAGGTCTCATCCAAGTCATTGAGGAAGATTTCAGAGTTGGTTTGAGGTTCTCCTTTTTCATTTGGGACCTTTTTTCTGCATGTAACTGCAGTGGAAAGTATTGAAGCATACTAGGAATTAAAAAAAAGAACCTGGTTCCCCTTGTCATTTGAGGTTATGTCTAGATAACAGGGTTGCTAATAAATATTCAATGATAAATATACTTTACCACATGGATGCAGGGTGTCCTCTCAGAATGCATGATTTTTCTTTAAGTGTCATGAACTTTTTGTAATGGGGAATAGTGTGCATGGTATTGGAAGCTGATGGAACAGTTGTTTCCTCAGGGTTCTGCTGCCCGCTCATTCACCCATAGACTCTGCTATGATACTCAGAGTAGAGGAGATGTGCACTTCACAATTGGAGGATCACATCATGGCTTCTATTTAGTTGATTGGACTTTTTGCTCTTCAATAAACCACATTTTGCAGAGATTATTCAAATCATGTTGATGTTCCACAGCAACATTAAGGGTGGTTTGCACTTCCCACCTGGACGACCACAGTCAGAGATCTCCACAATAAATGCAACGAAACCTTGAAAGAAGGAACTCATTGTAAAGGTCATAGTGATAGACACTGAAAGAGACTGATTGGTATTCCATGAACAATTGCTTTTATAGTTTTTTATTTTATTTTATTTTAAGGGTTACACCTTGTTTTATTCATACTGTTTTTGAGTACATCATACTGTATAGATTTCTTTTTTTATATATGTATATATTTTAAAAGATGCTTAGATTACATAAATGTTGCACAAAAATTACAGGGATTTCCATGTTTCCCACCTCCCACACCTCCCATAACTTCCCGCATAAACATCTTTCATTAGTGTGGCACATCACCTGCAATGGATATACACATCCTGGAGCTTTACCACTAAGCATGTACCATAGTTCACATTATAGACAATACTGTCTCCCACACAGTTCTGCATATTATATGCTAATGTAAAATGGCCTATATCTGTTGTTGTAATGTCACTCAGGATAATTCCCAAGTCCTGAAAAAGCACCTGTATTACAACTGCTTTTCCCTTCCCTGCCCCAAAAGAGTCCAGTGGCCACTGGCTCACCGTCACTGTTGTAATTTCTTCCATTGCTTGAATCACATTATGTCTACAACAGAATACCATTAAGTCCACTCTAGTCCATAGCTCTTTTATAGTTATTTTGAGCTGATATGTGACATTGTGAAATTGTTTCCTTTAAATCTTTTCCATGTTTCTGTTAACTTGAGCAACAAAAAAAAACACTGAAATTCTGTTAAAAAGAGTTTGACCTAATGTTGGAGCTCTCATATGAATTGGTAGTGCTGGCATTGGGACAATCCCTCTGCAAATGTTTTGGCAGTTTATATTGATAAACATCATCATGTCTTGTGAATCCTGGGTCATGCCATCAGAAATTCTTCCATATCGCCTCCAAACATATGAAAAAGAATTTCCATAATAGCACTATTTATAATTGCTAAAACCTTTATTATTCACATATGCCTGTTAACAGTAGCATGGATAAATACTAGACATATTCTTTCATAATGTGAATGTTTAGTCCACAAATCCATAGAAAACTGGAATGGATTACACAGACATCATGTGAAACAATGATAGCCAAAAGCAAAATAGCATATATTTTGAAAATTCATTATTTAGTGAACATAATGAATGTGTGCTCACAAGGGTTATGGTAAGGGTTACTTTTGTGGCTATAAAGTAAATAGCAGCACGTTTAGCTTGGGAGTATTTTTAATGTGTTTCCTAATCAGGGTGTGAGTTGCAGTGATTTCAGTTTGCAAAACTTTATCAAGAATTTGTTTGTTTTATGTATTTCAATAATTTTTTTTTAAAAAGAGGAAACAATTTTCAAAGTGCTTTGAACAACTAATAGAAACAGATATTTGCACACAGGATTGAGGAGTCTGAATATTAACCAAAACCACTCAACTTTCACTGTGATGATAAGATTGTTACAGCTCCAGGAAGCCCCACAGAACTGCAACAGCACCTCAGAATTCATATCTAGTTGAATACGTGGCCAAGATTATAGAAAAGCAAGTGTTGAAAAAGACTCACTCTTGCTTGTTTCCCCAGCACAGGGCTCTAGAGGTGTGTTTTTGTGGCTGTCTTTTCCTCCATTTGGGTAAGTGGTTGTTGGTGTTGAACACAATTCCACTCTGCTGATAGGCGCTTTTAAGAAGGGAAGTGATATACTGTGTGCCAAAATTCATTATCAAATCATTTTCATAATTAAAGATTTTTTTACTTTTAGATTTATACTGTTAATTGTCATTTGCCACAACATATTCTTAATTTACGTCCATCTGAGCCATAAATTGGGAATTCCAATCAACTTTTTCAGTAAGTTCCCATTATATCACCTACTCTAAGAAACTGGAGATCCCAAAACACTATTTGGTTTGGTGGGCACATATAATTTCCTATTCTCACATTTCTAGTTTCTGCAATTTGCTTAAGTTTCAGATCCTCTCTCCATTTCTTCCTGGCAATACCATCATTTCTTTAATGTAGAAATCATTTTTCCAAGAATGTAAGTTCTGTGCATGTCTCCACATGAGAATTTACTCAGTGACTCAGTGATTTTTTTTCAGTCATTTATCATGATATCTACTTTACCAATAAGGGAAATTTGGAGAACAAGTGATGTGTACATGGATTAAACAAATGAAATTGATAAAACACAAATATAAATAAAGAAATAGTGAAGATAACTTCTAAACTATTTTGATTTGCATATCCCTAGAATTTTCTTGCTGAATTTTTTTCTTTTTTCTCCTTCTTTTTAAAAATTTTTATTTGAAAAGTTGTGAGCTTACAAATTAATCATGCAAAATGTGCAGAATTACTATATATCACCCCTCCACCTGCACCTTACATTGTTGTGGAATATTTGTTACAGATTATGGAAGAATATGATTAGATTATTACAACTAATTATGGTCCATAGTGTACCTTTGGTATATATTTCCTTATACCACTATTATTAACATTGTCCATTATTGTTGCACATTTGTTATAGTTCATGAGAGATCTCTCTATTTGTCCTTTTAACCACAGTCTATCTTCCACCACATGGTTCACTCTGTTATACAGCCCCATGCCTTGTACATACTAACAAAAGTATATACTCAGTGGCTTTCACTTTCATCACAGAGTTGTGCTGTCATTGCCTGAGTAAACCTTTGAATGTTTTCCTGAGTCAAAAGGAAAAAATTCATAACCCTTAATATTGACCCTTAGCATTGGTATAGTTCCTTCTTTGACATTGATGAAAGACTATCACAATATTGTTGTTAACTACAGTCCAAAAGTTACATTGTTTTTTCCCTTTGGCCACAATCCCATTTATAAACCAGCTGTATTAGTTATACTCACTAAAATGTGTTATGATGAACTCTATTTTCACACTTTTACAGTCAAACTAATTGAAAATTCTACATATATTAAGCATTGGTACCCCTTCTCAGTCCTCATCCTGTCTCTTAGTAACCTATAGTCTAGATTTTTACTCAATGTGTTTAGTCTTCAATTTTGTTCATGTTAGTAAGACCATACAATATTTGTCCTTTTGCATCAGGCTTATTTCATTTAGCATAAAATTCTCAAGGTTCTATTCTATAAGGTCTATTGTAGTTTCGATTTGCATTTCTTTTAAAGCTACTGATATTGAATAGTTTTCAGGTGCTTTTTGGCCATTTCTATTTCCTCTTTAGGAAAAATGTCTAGTCAGGTCTTTTGCCCATTCTTCAATTGGATTGCTTGCTCTTTTATCATTGGGTTATATGATTTCTTTATATATCATGGAAATCAAACCCTTATCAGACATATAGTTTCCAAATATTTTCTCAATTTTGAGTTGGTTGACATTTCACATTCTTGACAAAGTTCTTTGAAGCAGAAAATTTTTCTCATGCTTTGGTGTAAGGTTTAAGAAACCACCACTTACCACCAGGTCTTGAAGATGTTTCTCTCTATTTTCTTCTAAAAGTTTTATATTTCTTGCTTTAATATTTTGGTCTTTGATCCATTTTGAGTTAATTTTTGTATAAACTGTGAGGTAGGGGTCCTTTTCCTTCTTTTTGGATTTGGATATCCATTTCTTCTAGTGACACTTGTTGAACAGACAGTTCTGCCCCAGCTGGGTAGGTTTGACAGCCTTGTCAAAAATCACTTGACAGAAGATGTTATTGTCTGTTTCTGAAACATCAATGTGGTTACATTGGTTTATATGTCTATCTTTATGCCAGTACCATGCTGTTTTTTACCACTGTAGCCAGGTAATATGATTTAAAGGGTGGAAGTGAGAGTTCTCCAATTTTGTTCTTCCTTTTTAAGATGTTTCTGGCTATTTGAGGCCCCTTACCCTTCCAAATAAATTTGATAATTGGGTTTCCGTTTCTGCAATAAAGGCTGTTGTAATTTTTATTGGGATTGCATTGAATCTGTATATCAATTTGGGTAGAATTGACATCTTAATATTTCATCTTTCCATCCAAGAACACCAAGTGTTCTGGCATTCATTTAGGTCTTCTTTTATTTCTTTTAGCAATGCATTGTAGTTTTCAGAATGCAAGTGCTTTATGTCCTTGGTTAGGTTTATTCCTGAATATTTGATTCTTTTTGCACTATTATAAATGGAATTTTTTTCCTTCTTTCCCCTCAGATTGCTCATTACTAGTGTTTAGAAACACTGCTGATTTTTGCGTATTAATATTGCATCCTGCCACTCTGCTGAAATCGTTTATTAGCTCTGGTAACTTCTTGTGCATTTTTCAGGATTTTTTAGGTATACGGTCATAACTGTGAATAGTGAAAGTTTTACTTCTTCTGTTCCAATTTGGATGTATCTTATTTCTTTATCTTGCCTGATTGCCGTTGCTAGAACAACTAGCACTATTTTGAACAATGGTGATGACAGTGGGAATCTTTGTCTTGTTCCTGATCTCATCAGGAAAGCTTTCAGACTTTCATCATTGAGTGGAATGTTAACTGTGGGAATTTCATATATACCCATTTTCATGCTTAGAAAGTTCTCTTCTATTCCTATCTTTCGGAGTGCTTTTTATCAAGAAAGAATGCTGGATTTTATCAAATGCCTTATCTGCATCAATTGAGATGTTCGTGTGATTTTTCTTTGACTTATTAATGTGGTGTATTACACTGATAGATTTTCTTGTGTTGAACCACCCTTGCATGCCTGGGATAAAACTCACTTGATAATGATCAATAATTCTTTTAATGTGCTGTTGGATTTGATTAGTGAGTATTTTATTGAGGATTTTTACATCTATATCATTAGGGAAGTGAGTTTGTAATTTTCTTTTTTCATAATATCTTGACTTGTCAGGGGTGATAACTGAGTCAGAGATGTGTCCAACTGTCTAACCCATGCAGGTTGAAAGTGGCTGCAGTTGCCCTGAGAGGAAAAGGAAGCACTGTCCCTCCTCCTGCTCTGTCAGAGATGGGGATGGAGCCACAGATTGTCCAAGAATGTGGTTCATGTGGACCAAAAGTACCTGTAGTTTTCCAGAGAGGCAGATGTAGGTCCCTCCAGCTTCCTCCCTGCCATAGGTAGGGCTGCCACCTAGGCTTGGGCTGCAATCCAATGTAGGTGGAAAAAAGCCAGTCCCCAATTTCACTGTAATTTTAAATCAGCCTGGCTTCCCCTCCAGCTGGGGGCAGAGTTAAAATGGAGTCTATCAGCCTCTTTCTGACTTGGACATTTTCAAACTTTAGATGATCCTAGTATTTGACTTCAGCCAGCCAAATTTACTAATCAGTAGATGAAATCAGTGCCCAACCATCTCTTTCTCTCCCATTTTTTTAAAATGGAGCTTCCAACCACATCCTGGGAATAACTCCCTAGGTGGCTTTCACCACCAGGGGAGGATGGGCATTGGCCTCTATGTCTTGGAGTGGTTTTCTCCCAAATCTTCACTTCAGATGGGCAGTCTCCTCCTTCTGTTCTTCTAATGATTTTGTAAGATGCTCTTCTTGTCTTCTGGGTCCCCCAAACTGGTGATTTAGATATTCTGGCTGATTACTAACTGTACTGTAGGATGAGGTGACTCTTAGAGCCTCCTTACTCTGCTACCATATTGCCCCCTATCTATCCCTGGGTTTTAATAAGTGATAGTCCATGACTACTATTAAAATTCAAATATTATATATATTTTTACAGTATAGTTTTAAATTCTATGAGAAGAAAATGATTGAAAACTTTGGAAAGTATACAAACAAAACTATCTGGTAATTTAATTTTTAACTTTATGTCACTTCATCTTTTCTCCTCCAAATCATGAAAACCTTTTAAAAATGCATTCCTCTATCTTGAATAAAAGGGAATCTTTAAAATGAAAGCACAGTTGGTAAATCTATTGTTTTATTAGAAACACTCTTCTGAATGATGTGTCACATGTCTTTATATTTTGAAAATG
Organism: Cabassous unicinctus; assembly: GCA_029593785.1. Taxonomy (NCBI): domain Eukaryota; kingdom Metazoa; phylum Chordata; class Mammalia; order Cingulata; family Chlamyphoridae; genus Cabassous; species Cabassous unicinctus. Next base: position 8,574 of record JAQZBX010032513.1, read on the forward strand.
ATATTATTTCATTATCAAAAGGCAAGAATGTCCAACATAGGCCTTGGGTAAAGGTATCTCATGAAGCTAAAGAAATAATGAGAGTGAACTAGAACCAGGTCAGCAGCATGTGCATATAGATAGATAGAGATATAGATGATATAGATATAGATATAGATAGATAGCTATAGATATAGATATATAGCTATAGATATATAGAAGATTTTTGACAACTTTATTAAGTATGCATCATGGTAAGGTGATTTTAGCTATCAAATATGAAGAGTAAATATTATCCACCACATCTTATTTCAGTCACCATGCTGACATGAATTTATGGTTTGGAATATGAGAAAACAAGGCCACGAGAAAATATATTGAGCATCAGAGAACATTCTCCAGAGAGCAGCCAACAGAGAGGTTGCTGTGGAGGCTAGGGACCCAGGGCTTAGGCATGCCTCCAATTACAGATTCACTGGTGTTATCAGTTTTACATATTGAATTTCAGTTGTTTAAAGAGCACTCTCCTTGATCTCTTTTCTTGAAATAGGGCACTTAAAGACAGTGGTTGTATTCTTTTCCTTTCTTTTCATGTAAAGAAGGAAATGCACAATCTCTGTAATTACTTCCACATCCCAGTACTAAAAAGGGAGAACAGGGCTAGAGGTTTGTCATCTTGCACTGATCTACCAATCTTAGAAAATGAGATCTGCAGTTTTCTGTTTGTGGATACAATTACCAGGGGAAAAATTGACAATGGGGAAAAATTCACTTAAAACTATGACTAAATGGAATTGAATACTACCATAAGCCAGGTTTCTTATGCCAAAAAGTGTTAAGAAGCTACATGGGATATTTATCTCAGTGAAGACAGAGAAATTAAATCATATACATTGCTAGATTTATATCATTTTGCTCCTAATTTTTGCAGACTGTGATTTTACAGTAAGAATAAATGAAGTATTCCTTATAATAACTTGACTTTATACAGAGTGTATTGTATCTGCACAGTCATCTGCTCTAGAAGGCCACTTCCATAACTGCTGAACACAATACATTGTCTACAAGCAAATTGCTAAAAATATCATGTCAACATTTAATTTCCCCAATAAAGAAATCTTCCGAATTCAACAGCATCATGGACTTGCCAGGTATTTTTGTCATTCGTACAGTGAATTTTAAGGCAATTGATGTATGCATGGGATTTTTTTTAGCACCACTGATGATAGCTAGAAATATTAATTGACTAGATTCCATTTTGCTTAATGCAACAAATAAGATTATTTGTTGCCTGTCAGATTGGTTTAGTATTCTAATGAACACAATATTTATCTAGAAATGTATACTTTGTCATTAGAATTCCAAATTGAATTGCACACTAATGTAGGAAATGAGGTGCAATTTTAAAAGGAACCCCCATAAACAAAATCAAGCAAACATTGGCCTGACAGTTGAAACAATAGGGTCATGAAATGTGCTTAGAAAATACCTTGCCATAACAGAGAAGAAAGTCTCCCCATTATATAGATGAAAATATCCAGTGATTAATGAAATGAGGAAACTCTGAGTGATCAGAAACACTGAAAGACACTGAAAGAGAACCAAGACAACATAGGATTCCAATAAACACAAGATACCATGGTGATATAGAATCTTTGGTCCTTAAGGGGTGTTACAGATAAATGGTATTACTTGTAGGAACCTGTATTTAACTGAGTTAAAATATTCATTAATGCATATTTTATTTTTACTAGAAATATTTAGATATACCATTCTTTCCATTCATAAAAGCCAGTTTAGGGGAAATACACATGCTGTTTCCTATGTTAATCTTCCGTTTTCTAGCACCCATGGCCTTATGTTATCTTTCCTACCTGCTGCCTCAGAGAAAAGCCTTTCATCCATTAGGAATCACAAAATTCATCCTTTCAGTGAAGAAACTGTGATGAAGTAATGCTTATAGCAGTTTGGAAATGAGTACATGGCTCATTTTGTGTACAAATAATTTATAATATGTGCAACATGCCCTCTAATCATACAAAATTTCTAGAACTTGTAGGTGAAAATAAAAGTATACCTTATCAAATATTTTAACTTGGGTGAAAAATATGTTTCCTCCTTTTAAGTTCAAATCAAGAGACAAGTGGCAAAAATATTAAAACAAGAAAAATAAAGTTAATGACCCAACTATTACAACACATTTACAAAGGTAGATAACCTGAATGGCCTTGAGCAGAGGAAGGAATAGTTTCTCCATGCTAGGAAATATGTATGTAGGTGACCTAAAGGGAAAAAGTAGTGGTAAACATGCAGTGGGCAGGAAAATGGAGAGATTATTCTGACATTTAAGACAAAAAAAGGAAGATAGAAACTTTGTCCTAAAGACACTCTCCAGATAAATCCCTCAAGCCCTCTGTTATTTATACATGCTGCTTTTAAATTAAACCATCCTATGCCAACATTCTAACCTGATGTACTCCTTTTCTTCTGTTTTACTTGGGGAAAGCCCAATCCTCCTTTAGGTCTCATAAAAGTTGGGCCTTCATTGATGATGATATTTGTAAAGTAACCCATAGAGGAGAAAAATAAAATACTATATAGATAACTTGATGAAAGGGGAATATGTAGACTAAGAGAAATTAAACTTAGGAATCATCTTTTCTTAGATTTCATAACAAGAATGGAGACAAAATGAAGTAATCAGAAATCTGGTAATAAAAATATTATCATTAGTAACAGTTGAATGAATCACTCAAATGATTATGATTAACCCGTGAATCCTAGTGACAGCTGGAAGAAACACAACCAGTGTCAAGATTCTCTTGGTGGACTTCTGGGAAGATGGCAAACTAGAAAGACACAGGATTCTCTTCTCCCCAAGAAAAGTAGCTAGAAGACAGGCAGAAACAGCCTGAAAAAAAGATCTTATAGGGTTTAGGACACCTGGCAAAGCCTGGGCACAGCCCAGAGGAGAGAGGGACAAAGGAAGGGAATCTCAAGAACAGAACTGTGAGTTAAAAGCAGCAGCAGCTGCTGCTGGCACCCTCTCCCACACTAAAGATACATTAGAATTCTCAGTCTTCTGAGCCTGTGGCTACAGATAAAGGGGACTCCAGATATATACTACTTTAATAAAGGAGAGAGTGAGGGACATAGCCTAAGGCTGACCCAGCTTCTGGCCCACAAATTTGGTTGACTGTGTCCCAACAGCCCTTCCAGGCCAGACCATGGTTTGCCCACAGGAGGAATTCAACCCTCTCTTCTAGCAGGGATTGATTGTGCATGATGCACATCCACAGGAAAGCAGAGTGAGAGGGACACAACCTAAAGTCAATTTTTGACTCACACATGTGGTCTGCTGCATCCAAGGAGCCCTTCAATGCCAGGTGAGACCACACCATTGTTTGCCTTGGGAATGAGCAAAAGGCTAAAGATATACAACTTTCTCAATCTCTGATTCTACTAACCAGGACTGATTGTTGAGGATGCAGAAGGGAGTGGAAATGTAGGGGGCTGCCAGAGAAGGGTAGAGAATTGTCTCTGAGAAAGTTTGAATTACAAGCCTCTTAGCCTACATTCAGTAACCTCTATCATATTGATCAGGTCTCTTCTGCAACAAATGCACTCTGACCAGGCACTAAACTGAAAGTTGCCAAGGAGCACCATCTGCTGGAAGATGAAGGAAATGTGAGAAACTTAAAAAAAAAAAAAACTTAAAAAAAAAGTGAGAGGCTTTTTTACAGCCTTTATAGCTTCCCTCTCCTAGGTCCTAAGAAGCAGGTCTGCAATCAAGAACTGGGTCCAGAGTCCACTTTTATGCAACAACCAGGGACAATCATAGCAATACAGGTCAAACCAAGAATCAAAGAGCAGTGGTAATGCACAGCCTCCTGCCATTAGAGCTCTACAAAAGAGAAAGAAATTGAGCATCTGAGTAAACTACATCCTAATCAGATGCCTAGACATCAGCCAGAAATTACAAGCCCTACTAAGAAAATAGAAGAAATGGAATATACTAAAACCCTAGAAGAGAAGCAGGATTTGAGAGAACGAATTAATGGGATGCACACAAATTTCCAAAGTCAAATTAATTAGTTGCAAGACACTACGGCTAAAGAGATAAATGATATCAATAAGACATGGGGCGAGTACAAAGAAGAATTTGAAATGTTGAACAGAAAAGTAACAGAGCTCATGGGAATGAAAGACATAATAGGTGAGATAAAAAACACATTAGAGGCATACAACAGCAGACTCAAAATCATAGAAGAAAGAATAAGTGACACAGAATACAGAACACCTGAAATTGAAGAAAGAAAAGAACACAGAAGGAAAAGAATGGAGAAAATTGAGCAGGAGCTCAAAGAGTTGAATGACAACATGAGACACAACAACATATATGTCATGGGAGTTCCAGAAGGTAAAGAGAAGGGAAAGGGGGCAGAAAGAGTATTTGTGGATATAATACCTGAAAATTTCCCAACTCTCATGCAAATATTAACCAAAAAAGAGCAGGGGTAGCTATCCTAATATCAGATAAAACAGACTTTTTTTTTTACCAAAAGAATGAAAGATAACCCCTATCTTGCTCCCTATACAAGAATCAACTCAAAATGGTTTAAAGACCTAAATATAAAAGCCAGGACCATAAAACTATAGAAGAAAATGCTGTGAACACTTTCAAGACCTTGTGTTAGGTGGTGGTTTCTTGGACCTTACACCCAAAGCACATGCAACAAAAGAAAAAATAGTTAAATGGGACCTCCTCAAAATTAAACACTTTTGCACCTCCCTGGACTTTGTCAAAAGGGTGAAAAGGCATCCAACTCAATGGGAGAAAATTTTTGGAAACCGCATGTCTGATAAGGGTTCAATATCCATGATATAAAAAGAGATATTGCAACACAACAATAAAAAGACAAATGACCCAATTAAAAAATGTGCAAAGGACTTGAATAGACATTTGTCCAAAGAAGAAATGTAAATGGCAAAAAAAAAAACCACAGGAAAAAATGCTCAACATCACTAATGATTAGGGAAATGCAAGTCAAAACTACAATGACATTTCATTTCACACCTATCAAAATGGCAACTATTAAAAAGACAGAGAACTACAAGTGTTGGAAAAGTTGTGGAGAGATAGGAACACTTATTCACTGTTGATGGGAGTGCAGAAATGTACAGTCACTTTGGAAGTCTGCTGTTTCCTAATGAAATTGGATATATACTTGCCACATGACCCTGCAATGCCACTACTGGGTGTATACCCAGAAAAACTGAGAGCAGAGACACAAACCGACATCTGCACACTGATGTTCAGAGCAGAATTATTCATGATTGCCAAAAGTTGGAAGCAACCCAGGTGTCCATCAACCAAAGAATGGATAAACAAACTGTGGTGTATACAGATTATTGAATATTATGCAGCTGTGAGAAGAAATGAAGTCATAAATCAAAAGAAAACATGGATGAACCTGGAGTACATTATATTCAGTGAAGCAAGCCAGACAAAAAAGGACATATACTGTATGGTTGCATTACTATGAACCAAATATATTGTGTAACATAGTGTATGATTCAAAATCAGCTTATATGTATCCAGTACATTTGATTGAGAAATGTATGTTTTTATTCATCTATGTTTTTTGTATTTTCTATTATTGTTTATGTTTTTAATTATTAAATGTAGGAATTAAAAAGTAAATATAAATTTAAAAAGAAGAAAAAAAGATGCTATTTGTGTTAAAGTGTTGGTCTAGAAAAATGAACTCCAGCTTTGGGGAAGTAGACATTGCACTTTCTTTCCTAAATGAGCCTCCTTCCACCCTGACATGACTTGCTTATTCCCACTTCCTCCCTCTGAAGAATGTCTTTCCTTACAAAGCCTAAAACAACTGTGCTTTCACTGAAGTAAAGAAATTAATCCATAATAAGACAAAAATACCTGTGTAAATGGATTCTTAGTTAAAATGTGTATATAAATTGTAAATATACATTTAGTTATTACAATGTTCTCTTTATTTGTCTGCATTTAATCTTGAAATAACTAAAATTGATGTTAAAAATATAAATATATAATATTATTCCAGCTAAGTTAAATATTGATTCTTTTATCTAAATTATATTCTGAAGAAGAAAATATGGCCCAATAATAAAAATCATCAGAAAACAAGACCAAGATAACAGTTGATTTGACTACAGAAGTATGCACTTTAGGAAACTGTCTATAATAATGTACCTAGTCACAATTACCAGAATCCTCTGAGAGACCAACAACACCAAGCGAGGATTTAAATCACAAAAATGATAACTTAGAATCTTTGCTCACAATAGGACTCTCCCAAAGGTCTGGTACCAGTATTACATCATTCTTGAGGGCAATCATAGGGAGAATAGGGCTGTACAGATCAAATAATCCTATTTTCTCTCCCCAGAACCATGCTGCACTCCACTGACACTATTCTCACTGTATGTGATGTAAACATTACCTCAGGCCTTACTGAGAGTTTGGGGTCAGAGTTTGGCTGCACAAGTAGTTTCTAAAAGGGAGGGACAGGGTGGGGCTTCTCAGTATCTATGGAAGATCTTCTTATTCAGAGGCTCATATCCGTCCAAATTGAAACTCATGAGCTCCTTCTTTGCTTTCTCATGTGACTGGCTTTCTTTTAAAGAGAAAGACCAGTCTTGGGTCTCTTAGGCCTGAAAATGTTTCTGCCTTGTAGCAGTTTGATATTGTTTATGAATTCCAAAAATAGATGTTGGATTATTTTTATAAACTGGTGTTTCTGAAGTTTCACTTTTACTTAATTAAATTATGATTGAGACTTTGATTGGGCCATGTCGGTAGGGCATTGAGTCCCTGCCCCTTAGTGGGTGGGGACTCACGGAGAAAAGACATGGCAAAGGACAGAGTCAGGAGTTTTTGAGCTGGAGCCTGGGAAGTAAGCACCCAGAGGAGCTTGGTCATGAGGAAGAAGAGACGGCCCCAGGAAAAGAGATTAGCTGTTTGCCTGATAGTCTACAGCTGGCCTTGTGGAGCGAGCACAGCAACTGAACCTGGAGAGAAATGGAACCCCATGAGGAGAGGATCCCAAGAAGCCTGAACTCTTGGCAGATGTCAGCAGCCATCTTGCCCCAACATGTGGAAATAGACTTTGGTGAAGGAAGTAACATACTTTATGGCCTGGCAAATGTAAGATTCTACTGCAAATAAATACCCTTTATAAAAGCCAAGGGATTTCTATTAATTTTCATCAGCACCCCTTTGGCTAATACATCCCTCTTTCCATCTATTAAACAATAGATGGTCGTCTCATCATTTGATATTTATTATTCTCTAAAGTGTGACTGAATTTCCTTGAGTGGTCTCAGAGATTCTGCAGTGTGTACTGGAAATCTCTAGGTGTAGATAGTTTGTGACCACTCAAAGGGAAAAATGACAGTACTTAGGACAGGAGTCCTTGGTAATTGCTGGTGGAGGAGTCAAGAAGGCTCTGCAGAAAGTTTGGAATGGGGCACAGACAGAGGTTGGTTCAGAATCAGGGATTCACAGTTCTTTGGGGAGATGATTCTGTGATTTGATGAATGACTGTGAAGGCTCAGACCTCTAGATGGGACATGGCATGAGTGGATAAATCATGAAGTTTTCTTAGAGAATGTTTAAGGATATTGGTGTGAATTGTCATGGTGTCAAGCTGGGAATAGAGTCATTTTAACAAGGGGATAGGGATTCTGGGGCTATGCTTCATGAAGCAGCCCATATAAGGCAGGGCAAGATGGACTTTCCACAACCTCCTTTGCTCTCTGGATTTTCCTTAAATCCTGCTCTTGGTGCTTTAGAAGACAAGGGAGTTGCACCATAAAATGAAAAGAATGTACTGTTAAAATTAAAATCCCCATGACATATGACATTCCATTCCCAATTCTATGTGATAATAATTGGCAAACATTTTCTCAGAAAACCTATTATATGCTCCAAGTAAGTTTCATATGTAAATTATATATATGTGATATATATTTATACATATAGAATGTGTGTATGCATGTATACACTGATCTATTAGGAACTTGGTCCTCAGTTTTCCTTCATATCTGTTAATGAAATTTATATTTATTACTGAAGTTTTGATGGAGCAAACATTGACAAAATAATCAGCCATTATCATTTACACATGTTTTTCTATAGATTTGGATTATGTATACATTGGATTATGTATAACCCTTTTACCAGGAATAATCATAGGAACATAAAGCCTCATTCAGATAGTTTTCCTCTTCCACATGGCATGAACCAGGGTCACTTGATGGAATTCAGGTGGCATCTGCTCAGGTTTCATAAGCCCTGATGGTTTTACTCATGTTTCTGCTGCCTTGGGATGACTGGAAGGCTGGACTCAACTGCTCCTGTCAACCAGACATGTGCTAATGGCCCCTGCAGCATGGTGGTCTCATGGTGATCAGATGCCTTACATGTGGCTCAGGAATCCCCAAAATAGTGATCTGAGACAGGAAGTGGAAGATGCCATTTTCTCACCTTATGAGTTATAAAACAGTATTGTGAGGTTCATCTTGGTAACAAATATACTCAGCCAAGACCCCAATTTTTCGTAGTGATGGAACCAATTTGCCAGAAGCTGGGCCTTAAAGAGCATAGGCCTAACTGGACTTGGATTAATTACTATGGTCAGTAATTTGTCTCTCAGATACAGATGCAAGGCAGCATCACCTAAACCCTCACTGTGGTTCCCAGAGCCACTAAATGTATCAGTACCTGTGGGTTGAGCTCTGACCCCATGCACATCAATGTGTGTGGACATGTTTAAAATGAACCTCACTGCCTATGTCCCACCATGGTCTGGACTGCTTAATCACCACCAGAGGAGTGGGTGGTGAGTTCTGGATAGTTGCTGCATATATGACTTTTCATTTCCTCCCCCAAACCTTCCATTTCTTATACCCATTCCAAATAGTAGCAGGATCCCTAAATAATTAAAACTGCAAGCCCCTTTTACTGGTAACTAATTAGTGGGCATTGCACTAGGACTCTAACCTGTTTTTCCAGAAGCCTGCCTATTGGCATCTATCTTCCTCAAACTGGTTAATCACTCTTTATAGTCACGCCCTATCAATAATCCTTTCCTGCCTTGCAGAAAACATCTGTTCCTTTTGGATCTGTTTACCTGTCCATTTGGTTCATGAGCAAATTCACTGCATTCCTTCAAAAGCAGCTCCCTTCCCCTGCTGCACACTGACATACCCCATAAAAGACCCCCTCCTCTGGCAGTGACTGAAGATGTCAAGCCTGGGAAGTGCCATCTCTCCTCCTGCTGCCAATGATGAGCACTTGGCCAGGGCTAGGCTTGGAATCATTCATCCTCCTTCTACCAAAGATGAGGACCCGACATAAGCCCCCTAAATAAATGTCATTATTCATCAAGCTAGGCTTGCACGACTCTTTCTTTGGTCTGACATATCCCTACCAGTTTGGCAGGAAGCTGTTGTTTTTACACTCAGGACAATAGCAAGTGCCAGAGAGAGGACTTCAGGGATTTCTCGAGAATCCCTAGTGACCTTATGTTTATTACTGCTTCCATGTGCCTGAGATCAGAATTTTCTGCTTTCCCTCTTTCACCACACCCAGTATTTTATCAGTGGCATTCTTTGCTGTGATTATACAAAGATGCTTCTCACCTCTTAACACTCCAGATTGAGATCCCCTTTTCAAAGAAATCTTCCACATCAAACTCCTGCCAAGGCATTCAAGGGTCTTAATATGTTCAGACATTAATGACCTCAACAGTATCATTTATGAGGAAATAAAACCATGAAAGTTGTCATAACTAATTGAAGATTTCTTGGAAATTCTTCCAAAAAAAATTGTAATTTCCTTCCGGGTCAAACCAGTGATTGTACTATAAACTAAGGTGTTTTATTATTGTTTTATATTCTATAGCCATTATTAAATTAAAAATGGCTAGTGTTTACCTATTATAAGACCACAATGCCAGCTACCTCTTTCACAAAAATCCCTCAAAAAAAAAAGTTGCTGAATGGCAGGGATTGAAAGAGATTGTAGTTATTATTAATATCTTCATTTATAATATAACACCAGAAATTTATTTCATTAAAAGGAATTTCAAATACCCCTTAAATATCCATCCTCGCACAGCAAACCTGTGAAATGGGAACCATACTGAGAAATAAATTGATAATAAAGTCTTTAGGCATAGTTATTTCAATAGTAAATTCATATCTTAATAATAAGTGTTTATCTGTTTAAAATATTTCAAAACCAGTTTGACTGGGGAATTCTCGTTGATTCCCTTCTAAGTAAAATAGCTGACCAAGTATAAAATATTAACAGAGTAAGGGGTTTTATTGTTCTTTTAGTATCCTTTTTAGTTTGGAAATTTAAAAGATAAACAGGTCTTTTGTTAAATCAAAACTATTCATAGATTCTTACTTGGCTGTCTCTGTTATAGGAATTCTTTCATGTGTTCATTATATCCATTAATAAAATAACACCAGTTGTTTATTTCATTAAAATATGTACCAAACCTCCATAACTGGCTTTCCTGTCCTCAGAAATCCCTGTAAACAAAATATCTGCCAAGAACTAAAAGCATTTTAAAATGGCTTGCCATTATTACTATCACCCTAATCACCAATGCCCCTGCTGTGGCCTGCAGCTACCAGGTATCTCTTACACCTTGGGATATGGGGCCCAAGGAAAGATGATCAGAGCTGTGAAATAGGATCCTGGTGTTTGAAGATCTGGGAGGACCCAGGAAAACACAGAGGGTGCAGAGATCTTCAGGCCACTCATAAGGCACCCAGTGAAAATGACACATTCAGGGGAGGGAAGGGTAACTGTGGAAAAAGCTGAGATTCTGTGGACTGAAAATGCATTTTCATTGGGTTCATGGGTTCATGGGTGGAGTGATTAATGAAAATAGGACAAGGAAGAGTATAGGGAAATAGATTATCATAAGGCTATAAAATTAAAAACATTGCCAATGTATCTTAGGAGTTGACAATGATTAGGGAGTGATAAATAATCCCTATGCTGTACCTTTAAGTATAATATGTTTATGAAATATATAAAATATATACTATTTATATATATATATAGTGTATATATATATATTGTTATATATATACCCAAAAGATATAGGTATACATCTATGTTAGTGTGAATGTCTGAATGAATAAATAAGCCTGCAGTGAATTTGATCCCACTGCCCTACTGGCCTACAGCCAAGCTTGTTGAATCAGCTGCCTAAGGTGGACATGTGCCCTGGAGACCAGGGCATTCCATGTCATGAGAGAGACATTTAGGTCTTTTCCCCCATTTAAAAAAGTCAGTTTGCTAGTATTATTTTTTATCTGCTACAAATGGAATTGTCAAGGAATTGTCTCTAAATATATACATTCATAATACATACATACCTAACAGGAAATAAAAGTTCTTTCAAGTGGTTCTGTTTAACTCTTCTGGGTTTTTTCACTGTGCATATCTACATGTGTGGATGAATCCTTAGGAGGAGACTTGTCATGGATAAGACTCCCTCATATATTATAAAATGTCATAAAACACACAGAGTCAAATGTATTTATGGAGGTGTTTAGCATTATGGTTTTCTGTTGTTCTTGATTAATGAATTCAATTAAAAACCTTTGAAACTGGCTTGCCTAGCTGTCCATTTCACTGAAGTGCCTCTTGAGAAAATACATATGAAAAAATATAATAATTTTGGGGTCTTTGGCCATTTCAAATGTAAATATAAAATCAATTATAATACCATAATCAGTCCACTTTAACTTCCTTTCCATGTGCTAAAATCCTTATGAAGAAAACTTCTTCCCAGAGAACAGAATTTAAAGAAATTAGACCTTATCATTAGAGGTATTAAGTTAAGATGAAATGGAGGGCTGTTGTTTCAAAAGGAATTTTAAAGGTACCTTAACTGGCTAGCTATTTCTACTGAGACATACAATGAATTTAAAAGACTAGAGTTATTATTGTGACAATTGTCATGCAAGTCAATTAGAGGAATTCATGATAAGAAAATTAGTCCCTTTAGCTCTTTGTTCTTCTGACAGAATTCCTCCCAAATAAAATACCTACCAGAAATTTTAAAAAAACATTTTATTATACTATTACTATAATTATTCTGCAGAAACAGAATTTCCTGAAGAAATTGCTGAATCAAGTCTGTGAAAATAAAAGAATTTGGAATTCATTGTACCATGAATTAAGGAACTGCCTAAAGATGGTGAGATAACAGAAAGACGCAGGGACAACTTTAAGTGGCTCCAAACAATCATATCAGGGTTATATAGGCATGAAAATAGCCAAACATAGCAATAAAACAGGAATCTTTGTGATCACACTGATACACATCAATAGTAAATGAGGGAGAAAGCTCTTTCTTACAATAGAACGCCCACCAACTAATGGAGAGGCATGATTGAGTTCAAAAACACATTTTGATGGGGAGCAGATGTAGATCAGTGGGTTGAGAGCCTGCTTCCCAGTACGAGGTCCTGGGTTCAATCCCTGGTACCTCAAAAAAACAAAAAAATTAAAATCATATTTTGCAAACATGATGGTAATCATTTTCTCAGTCAAGAATTACCAATGTATGCTAAAAATACTAAAAATACAAGGTAAAATTTGAGATGTTCCAAGATATTCACATTGTCTCAAATATGTCCTGCAAAATACTTATTTAAAAAATGAAAAGATAACTCTATGAAGAAGCCTGGCAGACTACACTTCATCTAAAGGATCATGTTACCATCATTAGCAATAGGAAAAATGGACACCATGCACTTCCCAACTCCCCAATATGATATACAGGAAAGAACATAGCATCCTTTCAGTGGCATTCCTACCAAAGATACATACCTATGTCCAACCACATGGAAACATTAGAGCAGAGGTTCATAACATTTTTTGTTCCATGATCCCCCTTTCCAGTCATGTGAAAACCACAGACCCCTTAATAAGTCCACACTATACTGTATATCATTTAATAAATATATCACATCCACACCAATATGTTCTCAATAAGAGTAATGTGTTTTTGAATTCCAATTCAAGTTCATGGACCCCTTCTTAAGAATCCCTGTATTAAAGAAACACATATTGAGACATATCCTTCAAAAACATTAAGTTTCTGAAAATCAGGGAAAGACATACGCTGACCCTGATGGGAGGATTCTAAAGAGACATGACAACTAAATGCACTGCTCCATTGTGGACTGTGGCCTTTAGTTGTAATGGACATAACTAGACAATTGGTGAACGCTGAATGCCCGTAAAACTTGAATGGATAGTAGTGATATATCATTTTAATTTAAAAAATGATTAATGGGTAATTTTTTTAAATGTTGGAGAGTCTTTGATTTGAAGGAGAAATTCTAACATATTTGGGGGTGATGATGCAACAGTTTGGCATCTTGCTTAGAAAGTTAAGAAGAAAATTTTCAGGAAAAAAAAAAAGAAAAGTTGGGAGATATAGAGCAAAGACGGTAAAATATTAACTTTTTTACCATTATATGAGTGAAAGATAAATGGGTTTTTGTTTGTACCATTCTATTCACTGAGGTCTTCACTAATTCTAAGAGTTTAAAATTATTTCAAAATGAGAAGTTAAAAAATATAAGTGATTAGTCCTTACATAAACTACAGCTGAACTAAATGCCTGCCAATAGTTAAACCTTCAATGTTATAAGGGATATTATCATTATTATTAAGTAGATTTAGCCCCAGCCAATGGTTATGACAAATAACCTCTTACTAGGAGGAAGCCTGATTCCCAAAAAAAGGAAGAGACATTGCTGGCCAATGGGATCCTGGGCTATTATGTTTCCCAGCAGGTAAATAAAGGTATAAGTGTCATACTAGAGTTGAATTTTGGCACCCCAAAGCTTAGGTTAGAAGTTAGAAAATCATGGAGTCTTCTACCACTCACCTTCACTGAGGTTTTAAATGTGGGTCAAAATCCAATTCTGTTTCCCAGCAGGTAAATAAAGGTATAAGTGTCATACTAGAGTTGAATTATGGCACCCCAAAGCTTAGGTTAGAAGTTAGAAAATCATGGAGTCTTCTACCACTCACCTTCCCTGAGGTTTTAAACGTGGGTCAAAATCCAACCCTAGGGAAGTGGATGTGGCTCAAGTGATTGGGCTCCCATCTACCACATGGGAGATCAAGGGTTCAATTCCCAGGGCCTCCTACTGAAAGGCAAGCTGGCCCACATGGTGAGCTGGCCTAAGCAGAGAGCTGGCCCATGGGGAGAGCTGGGCTGCATGGAAAGCAGGCACAGCAAGATGATGCAACAAAAAAAGACACAGAAGAGAGACAAGAAAAGACAGAGCAGACCAGGGAGCTGAGGTGGTGCAAGATTGAGCACCTGTCTCCACTCCAAAGGTCCCAGGATCAGTTCTTTGTGCCATCTAAAGAGAAGACAAGCAGACACAGAAGAACACACAGAGAGCAGACAGTTCGAACAAAACAATGAGTGCAGGGGGAGAAATAAATAAATCTTTTTAAAAATCCAGCCATAACCAGCTGCCATGAGCATCCATTTTACAGGAACACACCAACCATGACCCCCTTCACCACACTTATGTCCCCCCAAGACTGAAGTCCCCACCATGGATGCCCATTTTTTCTATACCTCACACTGAGGATAGGGCTCTCTTGCAGCTCAGCAGGATCATCTGACCCTACTTAGGTGCCCCGTCTCTCCCTGGGAACACAATCTGCCCTCATGCCAGCCCTGATGCCCACCCAATACAATCCCCGAACCAGGACCCAAGCCCAAGCCATGGTCGAAGGACGCACCCTGGTAGTCTGAGACGGGGACTGGGATAGAACAGTCTGGATCAGTCTCCAAAGCAAACAGCAGGTTCCATGGCCAGTGGCAAGAGGGAGCCACCCATTAATAGACTGGACCCAGGCTCAGCCAATGTAGGGGAGGGCTCTTGACAATCTTGTGTAGTCAGAGAGACAGTAGGCTGAGCCACTGCTTAGACCAGTGGAATGTGGCTGCCCTGACAAATACAGAATGCAATTGGTCTGTTACTAGGCAGAAAATGTAAGTGAAAAATAGTAAGTAACCCATAGAAGAGAGGAGTTAGACATGGATTTCCTTCCAATCTGCACAGGCAGATTGTCCCCTGCTCCACCACAGCTTTGCACTAGATGGGAAAGACAAGACAGAGGCTGTGAACTTATAGATGTTGGTATAGGTGAGGAGGGGATGAGAAGACCACTGAAAAGAGAGCCCCAAAGAAAGCCTGTAGACTGAGACCACCTCCCTCTGCCCCTCCTTAGTTCCCAAAACATGGGTGGCTAGGCTCACTACACCCAGGTAGGAGTCTGCAGGATGCTTTCGTGGAGATCTGTAGCTGTCCAAGGCAGAGGCCTCAGATCCACATGGGTCCTCAGCAGTGAACCCTCAGAAGTCCTGAGAGACACAGGCCCCACCCAGGAACACAGAGGCACACTCCGCTGTTCCCCCCAAAGCACAGGGATGTGAAAAGGTGGTCAGGACCACCAGATACTTGAGGACAGACTCTGGGCTGAGAGGTGAATAACAAAACTCTCACTAAAGAGAGGGTAGGAAGGGAACACACAGAAGCATCAACAACCTGTAGGTGTCTGCAGAACAGGCTCTGAAGCTGACCCCTTCTGTCTCCACTGCTCTCCCTGCACCCCCACCCCAGTGCAGCAATCCACATCCTCATCTTAAAGGGTTACTGTCAGTGTCTCCACCTGTTCTTCCTGCTAAACAGTTTTCCCTTCATCACAGCCACTAGTTTCTTAAATCAAAATTAAACTCTTCCCCCTCGTGACCACATTTACCTCCCCACCCTCTGGCCACCATTCATTCACTGTATTTAGACTTCTCTGGCCTCTGGCTGATGCTCAAACCCCTTTCATAGCCATCACCTGTCCTGTGCCTTCATCCTATAGTGCTTATCCCCAGGTTGATTCACTGCTCAGGTGTCCCCTCTTTACAGGGGATTTCCTGACTTCTCATCCCAAGCCCCCTTTACCACACCCATCAATCATTCCTTTCCCTGTGCATTCTATTTTTTAAGATTTATTTATTGCCCCCCCCCTCATTGTTTGCACCCACTGCTCTCTGTGTCCATTTGTTCTGTGCTCTCTGTGTCTGCTCATCTTCTTTTTAGGAGGCACTGGGAACCAAACCCAGGACCTCCCATGTTGGAGAGAGGTACCTAATCACTTTAGCCACATCCACTCCTTGCTTGTCCACTTGTGTCTCTCATTGCATCACCGCATTGTGTCAACCCATTGACTCATCCCATTGTGTCAACTTGCTGGTGCCAGCCCTTCATGTGATCTCACTGTCTTGCTCATCTTCTTTAGGAGACAACAGGAACTGAACCTGAGACCTCCCATGTGGGAGATGTGTGCCCAACTGCTTGAGCCACATCCACTCCCATCCCTGTGCATTCTTCTTTACTTTATCCTCCCATGGCGTCTTCTGTGCTCTGTTTAATTTCCCTGTTCAGTATCTACCTCCAACTCCAAATATCAGCTTCACTAGGACAGCAACATACTTTCTCATCCTTACCATTCTATACCAAGATCCAAGCTCTATTTTGAGGAAATATCTTTTACCTGCTTATGTCTTCTTGTCCTTTGTCTTATTTCCCCATTCAACATCCTTAAAGTGTCACTTCCTGCTTTCCTTCAACCTTTATTAATAATCCCAGTAGTACTCATTGTCTTATGCCATTTCTGACTAAAACTACTAATTCTGGGGATGTCAGCTATTTCTACAGGAGGGAAACCCCTGCTGCTCTCTCAGCTTTCCTGTGAGGTATGTCAGATGGTAAGGGAGAGGCATGAGGGGTGTGATGTAGAGATTTCTACAAATTGTCCAAGGAAGATTTCTTCATGGTCAGAAAACTGTCAGTGCAACACATGGCAGAGAAAGAAAATCATCTACATGTGAACTTGCCAGTTTTATTTTTAACTTTTTTATTTTAAATATAAATATTAAATGATAAAAAGTTCTCTCTAAGAATACAGTTTATACCCCCTAAAATTTATTTTTTTATGTTTTAACTAATACATATTTAATTAAAAAATAAAGTTGAAATTATTTAGAAGTTGTGACAATTTGGAATTCAACTCTGCCAAAAAAAATATTGTTGCTGATGTTTAAATGTGATATATATATATATATATATATACACTATATGTATTTTAATTTAATA